>NJDC01000551.1:181382-212843 GCA_002245475.1 Calephelis virginiensis | reverse complement strand
CAAGTAATATACCCTTCTGAAACAAGCTTTGTTTGTAACGTAAATTCTATGTAGAGCACAACTACACTTGCAACATATTGCGGCCGCTTTACATGTGTTAAGAGAACAGATCTTCACGCCCATAACCCCGAAGAGATAGGCAGACGCACAACCAGGGCACCCACGACTAGCCGAAGACACTAAGTCCCACAATGTAATAGGTGGCAAGCTTATCGCCAACCGGGCACATTTCCAATCCCGACCAACATTTTTTTTTTATTAGAAAATTGGAAAAATCCAATTTTCTTTGGAAAAATCCAATTTTCTTTTTGTTGGCCAACCCGGGATTCGAACCCGGGACCTCACGCAGTCAAGTCAAACACCTGTGAAACCCGTTAAGACAACGTGTCATTTTTAATTCAGTTTACAGATTCTTTTTCATCAATTTATCATATTTATTTGCTGCTAGCAGATCGGGCGAACTTCGTATCATATATAAATTCTAATTAAAGCACAACTACACTTGCTATATACGGTCGCTTTACACGTGTTAAGAGGACGTGTGACGTCATTATTAATATAGTTTACAGAAGTATTTTTTATCAATCTATCATGTTTATTTGCTACTAGCTAATCGGGCGAACTTCGTATCGCTTGACATTAATAGCAACTAAGTTAAGTTTCTATAGATAAATTTTCCCCATTCCTGCAATTGACTCAGTTTATATAATATGTAGAATGTGTATAGCTGTTACCCGCGGCTTTGTTCGCGTAGCAGTTAATATATATACTGATTTAGCCCCTAAATAAGGACTTTCATACAAACTTTCAACCCCCGTTTCACCTCCTTAAGTATCCCAAAAATAAAGTTTAGTGTTATAACATAAAAATGAGGGTCTTCCATTCAAACTATCCATTCCTTTGATTATAACAAAGACAATATATATTTACTAATCTCTGATTATAATAAAACAATGTGCCTGTGTGCACTGATTTCTAGACCTGTGACATTTTACTGTGTGTACTAAACCTATGAAGTTTTTAAAATGTTTTTATGTGGTATGTAAACAAATGAATTTTTAATAAATGATTAAAAAAAAAGACGGGCACTCCGGGAGTGCCGGCAGAAGTGAAAAGTTGAATATTGACGTTGTTTATTTTTGATGTTTTGGATTGGTTAGGAAATAGTTTTGCACGAATTGCTTTAATAATCAGTATGAAAGTACCATCAATTATGCACAAATATTATTTTCATATCAATAACCTCCGTTTGGCTAGACAAAAACTCTCTAAAGTAAGACCCCGTGACAGCTAGGAGTGTCGTCATATTATCTGTACAACGAACATTGCTCGTCTACACATAAAGCTTATTTTCAAGATGGAACAAATAGAGCAATTGACCTCAAGAAGTCAAGTCCACCGCCGGACCGCTAGACCATAGAGGCGACTATTTAATACTGCAGAACAACGCGCGAGGCCGAATTGCAGTAGTTTTGGCGATTGTTTTAACCTCATTCGTACTGGTATTATCCATTGCGAATCCTATACTCTTCGGAAATATCCAAGCCATACAAAAACAGCAATGAAGCTACGTTTTATTTTAGATCTCGCGCCGTCTTATTTCGGCGCCCTGCGCCGTCTTACGATCTGACGATCTAACGCGAGTTTACAAGTTTTGAACCATTTCAAAAAAAGTTCGCAACGCCGCTATTTTCACTTCAAAAACAGGGATGCCAATGCCTCGATTCCATAAGATGGTATCTCAAATGTTCTGTTTATCAGATATACGACAGATAATATCAAGGTGCTTCCCAATCCCAACTCACATGTCACGACCATGTGTAATTTATTGCTTTGTTTGACTTTCTTTTGAGTTTCACAAAACAACGGAGCTTCGGGCTGACTTGATTTTTGACCTTTCTATAAAAGGAGGATAATATTTTCTAAGTGTACGTTTGTATTCTCTTCCTTGACCATTTCTCTAGTCTTAATATCTTTTTTTTTAAATGTCACAAGATTTTTTTTGTTAGTGCAAAGTTAATCGATTAATATAGCTACGAAAGTTTTCAAATTTGATAAAGACAATTTCTACTAGTTTCTAAAATAACGTACCTAGTCGTATTTGAGAAATTGAAAGAAGCGGTGTAGCAAATCGAGAGTAGGGAATATTTTTTATTATGTAGGCGAAGCAGAAGACCAAAACTAAGAAATGTTTTTTGGCATCTACATACACAAAAAATGCTTGTAAATTGATAACATCTACTATTAATAGTTGTAGTAGAAATAAAGTATAGTAGAAATTTTAATAACTAGAAAAGTTAACAAGAAACATCATTCATTTAAGGGGTACTTTCCGCTGTACTTAAAGTACTTAAGGTACTTATACAACAAAGGGCAGTTAGCATCAATCTAAAGTATCTACAAATCGATTCAAGCAACAAAGCATGAAATCAGGACCATTACGGATTATCCACGTATCATATATAATCCATAAAGTCAACATAATCCTAAAGTATTGGCCAGTACCGGTTAAATCGTAATCATTTGTGTCAACAATAGGTGTGAAGTGTTTGTTCGTATCTCGGCAAATTGTTATCTTGTTTGCATATTTTGTAAACACTTTCACTTGCTTTGATTTAAAGATACAAGCATTGGATATCAATCAGTCAGATCGAATGTTTGTGCAAATTATCTGTATTTCAGAAAGGCGACTTTAAATTAAAGATTGAACTTAAAAATTGGGAATCCTTTCAAGTAAAATCTGGTAGGTTTTGTCCTGCGTCTTAATTGTTATTCAAGTGTACGAAAAAAGTTAACTGCTAAACATATTTAAAAAAATGCCAGAATGTATTGGTTTGCATAGAAAATATTTCTCCATCCGAAAGCATTTTTGACGAAAACAAGGAGGTCTATTATTTTATGAATGTTAGTCGATTTGTCTGTCATTTCTAAACTGATTTTAAAAACATTTTTTTTTTATTTGAAAGAGCGTCCGAGGTGTGAATCTGAATCTGATGATGGAATTCTAGGAAAATCATGGAAAATATTTCATTATTGTGAACCTAGAACCAACTTCATTCTTCATCTCCATGAAACATCCCTGAAACGAGGTCAAAATATTTTAATGTAAATTTTTTTCAAGGACAAATGTTTTTGTATTTTTTTCGTAATAATTATTCATCTATGAAATTTATTTGAAAATATAAAAAAAGGTATCTTCACGTCCATATCGCCGAGAGGTGGGCAGATGCACAACCAGGGCACCCCCGACTAGCCGAATACACTAAGTCCCACAACGCGATAGGTGGCAAGGCTATCGCCAACTGAGCACATATCCAATTCCGAGCTTCTTTTTTTAATCATCTTTTTGTTGCCCGACCCGGGATTCGAACCCGGGACCTCAGGCAGTCAAAAAACATAAACTCAGGGACTGACGATCTGGTTTAGCTATCCAGTAATAGGTTTGTCCACAGGGTCTGCTTGTTGACATAACCTTTAGTACGACCTAGGTACTACAAATTATGAAGTAACTAGCTGACCCGGCAGACGTTGTTTTGCTATATTTTTAATGTGATTTAAGTAAAAAAAATAGGGGTGAATCACCCTTATTATTTAGGGGTGTGAAAAATAGATGTTAGCCGATTCTCAGACCTACCCAATATGCTTACCAAATTTCAGAGGAATCGGTCAAGCCGTTTCGGAGGAGTATGCAGACTAACATTGTGACACGAGAATTTTATATATAAGATATGTACTACGTACGGCCGGGTGTTCAGTGAAAAACGTCACTTTTTATAGGGTCAAGTGTTTTGTTCGATAATTTTCTAAGAAATATATCCACATTAATAATAACAAAAAATGTAGTTATGGGAATTTAATTACCGGTGTTCCCATTTCAGAAACTGGCAGTAGAGTGACGTCCTTATAAAAGTGGTTTATTTCCGATTTGAACTACTGAACCTAAGCATTGACCTTTATATATTCCTTTTTCTATGAACGAAGCATAAGTTGATGGCACATACTTCCGTTACTCGGGCTCTTGTCAAACTACCATAAATAGTAGAAGTATACCTTCCCTACTTTTGCGTTTAAGTATATTCTTTTCTATACCAACTGATCTTTGAGTAAACTTCCCGCTTGAGAGTCGGATGTGAGTTCTCAATTTATTCTTGTAGGCGTATTTGCAGTCAATAATCAAACAAGCAAACAATCTTGTTTATCTTGATCGTATCTTGCTTAGAGTTAGTAAAGTCATAGAGCTTACACATTAATAAAGAATATTATTTATTAAATTTGATGACACTAATTATAAAATCTAACATTATTTCATATCATAGCCACACTCTCCTTTAATAGTAGTAACAATTTTGTAGCCTAATATTATACTTTTTTTTAAGTACATAATATATGAATAGTAGCACTCATGTGTTATGTGAAATCGCTCTTATTTTGCATCGATTCTTAAAGGACAATAATATCATCGCACACTGTAAGTGACATCAGAGGTTAGTAAATATAATATAAATACACTCATTAACGTAGAAGGGTTAGCGTGCGCCTAACTCTACACCATAACTATGGCTCGGATTCGATTTCTAACAACTTGGTTGACTAAACAACCATAACACAAGTACATAATTTGCTTGCATTGGGGTTAGATTCAATTTATGTAAAAAAAAAATATAAATACATGTATCTAAAATACAGAATATTTTGAATTCACAAGGAGAACGTTTGCGTTCTGAGGTCGCTCTATGTTAATAAGCTCTATGGTTACCCATAGAAATTACCTAACATAGATTTGGAACGAAGCTAACGGACGCGGTTGTATAGGTACCCACCCGCAGCGTATGCGCACATATTCGTGTTACTTTATTGGCGAGTTTCATGGATAATTTTGCGGGGGTATCAAGAAACTGGGATGTTTATACGACAATAACTTAACAGTCGTGACAGCAGCTGTCATGGACCGGTACATTGTTAATGAGATACATCTATCTTCTTAAAGGATAAAATAAAGTGAATGGAGAAAGAGTATAATGGTCTAAGATCCGAACGTAAGTCGACCTTCACCGAGCTGATAATAGAATGAAACATTTTTTATAATGAAATTTGTATAATAGAAAATATTTTAAAATTGCTCGATAAATAGATGGATATCTTTTTTTTAATCTTTCAAAATCTTTTTCATTGATTGTTGCCTTATTAAGATAGTAATAAAATTTTATCCTTACTTAAAGACACATTAAACATGTTGATGTTGGATGGCTTGATCTTGGTGGCCAGGTACGAGTACAAACAGGTATATCAATTCCAGTACTTTCACGGGATTGGATAATAAGTTATATCAGCGTTTTATTGGGAACATGTTGTTATAGAATTATCTGAAAGAAAAATTGGTATAACAAAAAATCATATTTTAGAAAATAATTTTAAAATATTCTATTCAGGATTTTTAGGCAACCCATTTTGAATATAATTTCTACTACACTTAATTTATATTGAAGTATGTTTCATTCTATTATGAACTCGGTGTTTTTCATTGTAGGTTCTTGTACTATAATTAAAATTGGGTAATACCCATCTACACCTACTAATAATACTTCAAGCATTTTTATAATTCGAACAGGCTAGTTTTAAAAGAATCAAACCTGAATAATTCAGTGACAGCTCAATTTTCGGATGACGTTGCCGGCTTCTTCGAATTAATCGTTATTAATCAGAATTTGAAATTAATAATTAATGTGTGTCCTTATTAATATAATGGATGGATATATAACCAATGGAATAATTTGTCAGAATAATTTAAAGGACATTTATCTTACAATTAATTTAGATTCAAATATAATTTGACTCTTGCCTTGATTGAAGGAATCTAGCAATAACCTAAAACAATTTAAACGAGATAAATCAGAATAGGCTGTTTGGTTCGCTTCCTTTAACTTTTGTATTGGTATACATATTTTTTGAACAAAATATAGTGATTTCTAAATTTAATGAGTTACAGGAGTTTTGGCGCCACCGTTAAAGAAGATGGTCGTATTTTTTTTAAATTATTGAATTTGGTGTAAATTATGAGTAAAACTAGATAATTTAGATGGGAATTAGTTTAATTTTGTTCAGACAAAGTGCACAAGTGAAGTAACTGTAAAAAAATAGGGTATTTCCTCGCTGCCGCCACATCTCACTAAATGAGCTTGAGTAACGAAGCCACCGCTTTACTCAAGGCCCAGACATGCTTTTGTTAATAGTGACAAATGACTGTTAGTAAGAATGGCATGGCAACATGGCCTAACGTTCTTAGCCGGCCCTAAAACGGGGCAAATTAACTAATAATTAAAAGGTTTTATCATGAAAAAGGATTATCACTCCCTTTTGGTAACGCACCGCTTCACAACAGAGTGAGAGACAACGTAAAAGGTATTCCCATCAAAAATACAATCTCAATATTATAATTGTGTCTTTAATTATAACAGTGCGCAATTATGAGTGATAGGTAGCACGGATAAATAAATAAGCCCTTTATCAGATAGCCCTGTGATTTATCGCCCTTGGCTTAGAGATAAGCTAGCTGGAACATTTATTTATGAGCTAGAGCCTCTATTTATAACGATCAGGGACAGTTCGCTTCAAACAATGTAAATTTGTATAAAATTATTAATATCTGTTTGTTCACTACTGGTTAAAACATTTCTCTCACTTCTAATCTTCGTCAGATTTTATAAATATCATAAGTTTTTGACTAAAACTGTTTTTGTGATAAGCTTTTTTGTAAAGGTCACGCTCAGCTGTAAATTGGAAAGGCAAACGGTTGAAGTGAAATATACGTCTCTAAATTTATTGGATGTACTTAAAAACCTAAGTTGACATTTCACGATCGAATCGCCAGAGTTTTATCCGATGGCCGTATCAAGAGTCTCCGAAACCGGAATGTTTATGTGAAAAGAGTAATGAACAAGGAGGAAGCTAGGCAGTTCGTCAAGGATTGTTCACAATCCATTGAACTTATACAGTATATATCCAGTGTCAAGTGTCACAAAGGGCTTGTCGTGAACATGTATATTTGTACAAAGGGATGATATTTGGTATTTTAAAAGTTCCTGTCACTACTTTCCCTTCCAGTATAAGTTTCTTTATAGTATACCAGCGACCCGCCCGGCTTCGCATGGTTATGAAAGATACATATAAATCTTCCTCTTCAACCACTTTTCCATTAAATAAACGTATCAAAATCCGTTGCACAATTTTAGAGATTTAAGCATACAAAGGGACATAGGAACAGCGGAAAGGACTTTGTTTTATAACATGTAGTGATATTTGTAAATAATGTTTAAATGAATGTCAAAAATCGTTTGAATTTCCTTCGAAATTTAGCAAAATGTATACATTAACAACAAACTGACAGGTCAAGTTAAATAAAATCTTGCAAAAATGTTAAAACGTTGATTAATACTCGTAAGCGCATAATAATTTTTGATTATTGAAAACATCTTAGGTACTAGATGTCTGATTAAAGTTCCAAAGGTGCTTTGGAACTTTTTCCTACAAAAACCTCTTTAAGTATAGTACTACTATTTAAATTATGCGCTTCGGCTTTACACATTTTTCTCTTTTTACACTTTGTACTTTTATTTTTAAATTGGCTGACATAATCTAAACTGAAGCAAAATGATTGATTTTGTAATAACAACTCTATATATTATAAACATTTGTAAAATAGATTCGGATTTCCGAGGCTTGACGAATGTAGCCGAAGCGCATAATTTAAATAACTACACTCTCCTCTAAATTACGTCCATATAATAAATATACTATAATTTAGAATGAAGCACAAAGCAATATACGCTTATGCATTAATAATATTATGGATGGCGATTGTTGAATAAGTCACATCATTATTATACAAGACAATAATTAAACCCATCAAATTACTAACGAAAAAGGTATATCTTTTCATTATCAGCTAGCTGTCCCGTTGAACTTCGTTCCACCCGTTCAGTTTGTATTGGAAAAATCTAAAATATTGATTTTCCCTTCACTTTTCCCGTTTTTTCACTTCATAAAAACCTTTTTTTGACAATAACTAGCACAACAAAAAATAATTAGCCAAATCGGTTTAGTCATTCGGAAGTAATGCCCTTACCAACGCATTTAGTAATTTATTTTTGTATAATAGATGTCATGTTCCAATTTTGACGATAGGGTAATCTTTGAATTTACTAAGTAAAGAGGGTTAAGATTTCAGGCAAAGTTTCTTAGTTATTTCTTACGGCATTTATCGGAAAGTCTGTCTTCCTATAAATTTCAAATCAGGGTCACTTACCACTCGACCATTGGGATTAACTGAACGCTTGGTGTTGTTACATTCGTGAGCATCTTCGCGAGGAACATTAATTCTCAGCTTGACTGGTGCTTGTGAAATCTATAGGGCCTTCGGAAAGCTCAGGCTAATCTGATGGGGATCGGAAATCGTATACCCGTGGAATCGACTATAAATAGTGATATTAATTACAGTTTTCGAACTCCTAGCGTTGTTCTCGCCTTAAATCCCGATTATAATGATACTCGTTGTTAGCTACCTAATATTTATTACAACGCCATCTATCTGTTGTAAGAGGGATATTGAATTTCCTATTGTCAAAATCGAAAACAGTGTTGTTTGCGGCCACTGCTACCACCATCGAGAAAATAATTGATGATTGAATGTTTTCGTAATTATAGAGTTTCTTGTTTATTTTTAATGATATTAGTCAATTTTGGTGAGATACAATGTTCAGTGAAAGCATAAAAATCAAATAAACATGAATAAAAACTCAGTAAAGTGTATTTCCCTGTTTCCGCCAAAACTAATAAGCTTGATTAATGAGGAGTAACTCAAGACCCTGACATTACTTTCTTATGCAACTTATGACTATTTTTTTATAATTCAAGCCCAATTTTTGCTAAACCGGTAAATTATTGCAAACTGATTAGGATACTTAATAATGACAAAAGCTGACACCAATGCCATAAAAAATGTTTTTCTAGTAGATATGTCATATAATCATGTCGTTGGAATATGTCACTTGCTGCCAATTTCAAATCGACTAATGACAAATGCTTTTGCCAAAAACTAAGAAAAGAAAAAAAATCCGTACCTGCCAACATTATGAATTGCAAAGTCTGTGTGTTACGTTTTCATACCTAAATAAAAAAATCTGATTTGCTGAAGTTGAACACCCGAGTTATACATATACCTAATTTATAACTCGGGTTATATAATTTATTTCTAAAACTAACAATAGTGTTCCTTAATTTAAAACTAAAATTCTAAAATCTGTGTAAAATATGTTCAATTTAGAGCTATTTTATTTTATTCTATGTGAGATACTCTTACCATCAGGAGACTCTAGTGCTTGTCCGCTTAGCTTATACTCGTAAGTGCGTCGCTGTAATTACATACTTTTGTAAATTGTAGCAAAGTTTACATTAATAATGTCCTATCTGCACATCTCGCTATATGCGATATAAAAAACATTTGTCTTGAGCAATTATAGCACAATAAAGGCTTTCTCAACCGTCACTATGTCTGCGTCTCTAGACATTCATTAATTTTAATTGCACATCGCAGCGCGTCCGATTGCCATCTCAATGTTGGCAAACAACTACCGCATAATGCGACTAACACAAGTTATAAGTATTAACAATGAACATTCAGAAGAACCCTTATTTTGACCTTCTTATATTATTTTAATTTAACTTCACAATAATAAAGCGCAGTAAAATTGCAAAAACCAACCAACGACTACATTGGCTACCATGTTGCTATTGATTTCTCTATCATTTTTTAAACAATTTTAAAAATTCTTTCTGTATTTGAAAAAGGTGGTCCCAATGGTACCAAGTCGGGATCAGATGACGGAATTTCAGGAAAATTGAGAAAAATACTTGATTGTATACATAGGTAATTTACTTCATATACCAAAATCGGTTTTTTGCAGTTTTATTTAGAGTTGCAGTTTTAAGTTATTTTTATATTTTAAGATCCTTGTTACTTTAGTAATAGTTATAACGAATAATGTTAATGTTAATTTAAAACAAGTTTAAGGAAATGTAGTCCCTTGTGACAGAAGAATTTTGGTAATCAATATGTTATTAATTTATTACTACTTACTAATTATAACAGTAGGTATACATTAATGACGTTTTGTAAAATATTTTGTTGTTTATAGAATTACTTGTAAAAATAAGAATTTCACTTAGTTAGCAAGTAATAACATTAAGTTCATTTGGTATAAAATAGCAGCGATATTTTTTGCTGAACTTCATAATATATCGAAAATAAGTATTACGTTGTACGTGTTGGAAGCAATATATTTTGATATGTTATGCAACATGCTTTTGTCGGTAAGTCTAGAAAAGTAATAATTTGAAGAAGAATGAAGAAGAATAAAGAAAAAAAAGTAAATAAAGAAGATAAGAAGATATTGAAGAACTCGCTTCAAGCACAGGCAATGGCACTGGAAGAATTCACGGGTTATTTAAAACATTCCCGTGGTCTCTTAGTGGCATCACTGGTGCTGAGCGATACAACAATGTCAGCGTATCATCAATGTCAAGATCAGGGGGCTATTTTGGAATTATCACGCCATAACTTATGTCATCGGTGACGAGTTTTCTTCAATAAATGGAATCACACCTTTTCACAACATGTCTTTTAATTTAAAAACACGTGATTTAAAAAGCGTTAATTTGTAAATATGTGACTAATTCCAGTTAGAAATTATTACCAATAACATCGGAAATATTTGGTGGTAATTATTCATGATCGCTACCGAATAATTTAAAACAAAAAATCACACTAAAACGGGTTTTTTAAAAGAAAATTACCTATGAAGTATAATAAAATTAACTAGTGGTCGCCCATTGGTCGAAATTCGACCATTTCAATATTTTAATATCCAAATTTTAATATCTTGTTGACAAGAACACCATCTTCATTTCTCAAGATCAACTATTTTGTTTCTTGAATAGTTAGCGCGCCATCTGTGATCTTTTATCGTCAATATCAATATATTTGTTTGTTAACAATATCAAATGCATGGTAGTGTTTATTTATGGATTTAATGTACTTTATAAGCATTATCATTGAAAAATATTAGCGTTCTGCACTTCTCCGACACATTAACTATAAGTGTGCCAAATTTACACATAAACACATAGTCCTTTAGTTACATAAAACATAGTACTGCGTCGGCGCAATTTTCGTAAAAAAGGGGCTAAAGTTTTAGCATCATGTATTAAAATATAGATAAAGAAAGAAACAGCCCTTAGCAACTCAGTTGCATTAGATATAAGATATAGATAAAGGTTGAATTATTAGCGTAATTTAACATAATTTATTATAAGTAGGTGTTCAAAAATGACACTTTTAAAACATTAATTATGAGTTTTTAACGCCATCGTGAATGAGGGTGGTAGTAATTCTTTCATTGTTATTGAATTTCGTGTTTATATTAAGTGAAATCGGTTAATTTAGGTGGAAATTAAATTAATTTTGTTTAGTGAAAGTGCGCAAATGAAATAATGATAAAGAAATTAGTGTATCGTCTATTTCCTCGCTGCCGTCAAAACTTACTAGATGAGCTTGAGTAACGAAGCCACCGCTTTACTCAAGACCCTGACCTGACATGACTTTGTACATAGTGACTAATGACTGTAGAATTAACTAACTTGATACTTGACATTAGCAAAGTAGTCGTTAAAAACGATCGAAAGGCATATTTATAAAAGAAGAAGAAGGACATTCATTATTCAAATGAATTATCCTGTACAAATTTGGTTGGTTTTCATGACTGTTTTACTATTAATGTTGGTGGACTCTAATTTTAGGTTATTCTTTCATACACTCATATATTTACATATTTATTCACTATTTTGAAAAACTATGGTATAGTGATTATCCTCAATAATATTATATAATTTGTGCGTGTAATTTCGTTGTTGAATTAACGATAGTTGGTGGATGGTTGGTGATGGAGTGAATGAAAAAATGAATGACTAACTATTCATTTTTTCATACACTCTTTCATACATGCATACATTCACTCTTCTTACAGCGAGCTGTGGTATTGTAGAGGTTGCATTACGATGCCAACTCTACGGGCTGTGATCAAAAAAATATTCAAGAACTAAATAAATTTGAAATAACAAACAATTATAATGAAAAAACAAAAAAGCATTACGTCAGAAAAAAAAGAGGAACATAAAATGAATACATAAATAATTTATCAAATATAAAATTTACATACATACATACATATCTTCACGCCAAGTCCCTTACGGGGTAGGCAGAGAGTATCGAGTGTATCACTATCCTGACAAACCTGTCTTGCTTCCTTCACATTCATTACCCTTTTCATACAAACACGCCGGTTGCGGAGACTCTTGACACCACCCTCGGACAATATCCGATTGATCTGATCGTGAAATGTCAGCCTTGGTCTCCCCGGGTACCTACATCCATCCACATTCGCATTGTATATCTGCTTTGTCAATCTTTCATCTGTCATTCTTTCCACATGACCGAACCAGCGGAGCATGCGCATTCACATTTTAACACCAACACTCTCTTTCAATCCCACTTTTTCTCGGATCTCACTGTTACGAATGCGGTCAGTGAGCGTTACACCACAGATTTTCCGTAGTGCTCTCATTTCGACCGCATTTATCCTACTTTCATGCTCTTTCTGATATACCCAACTCTCGCTTCCATACAATAACGTTGGAATAAGCACAGAATTATGCAAAGCGAGTCTAGCTTATTGGCTCAAAACTTCGCTTTGGAATAGCTTACCCAACGCTCCATTCACACTATTCCCTGCACTCACTCTCCTCTCTACATCCGCGGTGTACCTTCCATCCCTGCAAAAAGCACAACCAAGATATACAATTTCATTCACTTGTTCCAGCACTACATCATCAACCAAAACTCTTACATCCGTTCTGGCTACTTCTCTTTCAAACACCATTATTTTGGTTTTCATCGCATTCAAATGTATGCCCGTTTCTTTACAATCTCCTTCTATAATTAATTTATCAAGAAGCGTATTTTATTACAGAAATATTTAGATAGCACAATCAAGTCTTACAAGTTACTAATTTTTTTTTATTTATGATATTGGAAGGCAAACAAGCAGACGGATTTCCTGATGTTAAGAAATTCACGCCGCCTAGAGACACCAAATTGGTAATGGTGCGTTGTTGTATAATATAATATAATAATTAAATGATCTTCATTAACAATATACACCGTGTAAATGACAGCGTAACGAAGAGTGCAACCATGGATTCTGTACATGATAGACAAGCATATGTAGTTGGTATTTTGGGTCAGAAATTTCATGAATTGTACTATCTAACACAACTCGATTTTGGTTAAATATGTAATAAATAAAATATTTTGACTAAAAACAGCAATGTAATAAAACAGCGTACTAAGTCGGCACTTACAAGTTACAGCTCGCAACGCGCGACATACTGCATACACTTTGTTCGCTATACATTGCGGGCTGAAAAACTGCTAAACATTTAACCACGTGTTTCCGAAAAATACTTTTAAAGGAATTTTGAAGTCTGATATGTATCTAAACTACCACAGAAGTTTTCGTTACGGTGTCAAATAGACCCCGTATAAATATATTTCATATAGAGTTTCACAGCGACTCACCCGGATTGGTACTATCGCCTTACCTATTCCTGCCGCCATAACGTCATGACGTGTTCTGGTTTGGAGGGTAAGGTAGCCGGTAAACTTACTTTTGCTCGAGGCCTAATATCTTGGCCTCAGGTTGGCAACGCACCATTACCACCTTTGGTGTCTGTAGGCGGCGAGAATTTCTTAGCATCAGAAAATTCGTCTGCTTGTTTGTCTTCCAATATCATAAAAAAATATGTTTTAAGTTTATTTTGCCATTCAGAACTTTGAATTATATTATATAGTGTTCATGGGACTCATGAAATAAACTGTATTCGTTACATTGTTTCGATAACTGTCAGTAGTTTGCTACTGCTACGTTTAAATTGTAGTCGGGAAGTAATAGAAATAGCTATAATAGTTAAATTTGTTTACAAATCGCTGACAAGTTATCGGAACTCTCTAGATATAGACTAATAAAATCCAACAATGTTTATCTGAGAGAGATTTGCGAATACAATGTCAAAAACATCAAGACCATTATCTCAATTTCTATGCAATACTACTGTAATGTTACCATTTATTTATTTACAAGAACAATAAAACATAAACAAATATCATAGTATAAAAGAGGAGTTATTGCCCGGTTCCTATATTCCAGAAACGAGTCGTTTTGCTTAGAAATGGTAGTTTTTTTTTCTACGAATCACAAAAAATCTAACTGCGGTCTTTCGTTATCGATTGTTGACTCGCAACATATTGTGTATCTTTGTGCAACGCTACGGAATTTTTAGTCAATCTACCAATGGTTATACTAACGGTATAAGGTTCGTTGATTATAATAACCGAGCTTAATTCTGACAGAAGATATACTTAGAACAAAGCTAAAATAGTAAAAAAACGCAAGTAAAATGAAAATGACAGAGAAAAAATTAAAGATTTTAGATTACAGACATTTTCATTAACTTATGAACTATTTTAAAAAATAAAATTATGGTATATACAAGTTATAAGTTATACATATAATAATAAAATATAATAACGTGATAATAATAAATAAACTGTTTTAGTAAAATTATGGTTTATACATTCTATACAAATATGACTCTGATTATATATGACCTCTGAGTTATATATTTGTTTAAAGGATTGGAAGATGTACTAATTGATCTCCTGATACCAAGAAATATACATCGCCGACAGACACCAATAATGACATTGGTGCTCTGTGGTCTCTGTGCAACCTAACGAAGGATTGTAGTAAGTTAGACTAGGATACCTCGTTAGCTTTTGAGGTCATTATAATTTAGATGTATACAAAGCAGGAGTGAATAGGCTTTTTCTAGCTAAGTGTACCTGCACTTTTGACTCTACCTAAGACTTCCATCAGGTGGGCTTCGAGTCGTCACACTGAGCTATAAGTCCTAAAATAACACGCGATATAAATGTTAGTGAAACGCCGGCCTGAAGTTGGGATATTATCTTAGAAAATACTAGGCTACCAGGGTCGGCATTAGAGGAAATCGCGGTTGGGCCATCGCCCAGGAAGCTAAATGCAAAGGGTCACTTCAACACTCACGGGGCTCACTCATTCTCAAAATTTATCATAACAGTTATTATTCCAAATTATTTTTAGATATTGAAAGGCAAACAAGCAGAATTTCCTGATGGTAAGAAATTCACGCCGCCTAGAGACATTAAAGGTAGTAACGGTGCGTTGCCAACCTGAGGCCAGGCTGTTAGGCCTCGAGCAAAATTAAGTTCACTGGATACCTTTTCCTCTGAACTGGGACACGTCAACGATAAGCACTGATGTTATAGCGGCATGAATAGGTAAGGCGGTGGTACCAATCCGGGTGGGAATATAATATAATAAAATTTATTATTTTTTATGAGAATAGATAAAAAAATATATCATTATTCCATATTACAAGTTGTCTTTTAATATAGGTTTGAATTTTAAGCTTTATGTAGGGGGCCCCGTATGAATTACGCCCAGGGCGCTGAAAGAGATAAAACCAATATTGCAGGGGCTTCACATTCTAGTCACCAAGCATTCACATTAAGAGGTATTATCAGTATAAATGAATCGTTATTTCACTATACAATTTGTCTTTTTTATATGGGTTTGAATTTTGAAATTTATAAAGGGGGCGGCGTTTGAATTACGCCCAGGACGCTGGTAGAGATAAAACCACATTAAGAGACACCTACACCCATTAGAGATAATAACGATGACCAGTTGAAAACACATCATCAATTATTATTTAGGCCATATTGACGTAATGATTAGAGTCAACATTTACTATATCTGTGTCGGCATAATCACATTTTTTGTTAACCTTTACAAAAGTTGGAATGAAGTCATTGCACAACTAAGAAATGCATTTCTTTTATTGCTATTGCCAAGCGTAATTGTGGTTGAGATGTCCAATTACATGCCTGAGCCAATCTCTGTACCACTTCTTGCGGAGTAGAAAGCTGGTTTTTGAAGCGTGATGCTTTTTACTACACAGATCATTTGTCTACGTTTTTATCTATGAAAAAGTTTCTATAACCGTTTTATTGGCCGTTGAGTGCAAGCATTTATTGGTTAACATTTTCAGATTGATTCGTATTGTCAGATATTTTAGGAAAAAGTATTTGTAAAAGTTTCTTAATCAAAAATCACGAGCAAGTATGGCTAATTGTAATATTGAAAATCCATAAATTGTGTTTTTTTACTTACACACATACATACATTTCTGCAAGCCAAGTAGGGACTTGGCTTGGCAGACCTGCCTGGTTTCCTCCTCGTTAATTACCCTTTTCATACAAAAACGCCGGTTTCGGTGACTCTTGATACCACGTTTGGATGACAGCCGAGCGATTTGATAATGGAATGTCAATCTAGGTCTCCATGGTCACATCCATCCATATTTGCATTGTATATTATCTGCTTTGCCAATCATTCATCTGCCATTCTTTCCACATGACCGAACCAGCGGAGCATGCTCTTTCTCATTTAATACCATTAAATGTTCTTTTAATTCCAGTATTTCTCAGATCTCACAGTTACAAACCTTCAACCAAAGATGTGGACGTACATAACATCCATCCACATTCGCATATACATAAAAGAAAATCGTGTTAGTTACACTATTTACAGCGTAACCGATTTTTATAAAAAAATATGGGGCCTGGCTTAGAACCAGGAGAAAGACATATCACATTTTTACCCTATTTGACTCCGATGAAACTAGGAAAAACAATATTTTAATATTTCCCATACAACCTGAACGCGAGGAAAGAAGTTCGAACAGCTAGTATATAAAATATATCAAATTGCTATATAAAAAAAATCCCTATTTTGCGTGGTCATTGCATCATGCCTGAACGGATGGACCAATTCTGCTAATTATTTTTGGTGAGTTACTCGTAGTTATTGTCTGGAAAAATGTTTTTGTGAAAAAACATCCGAAAACAATGAAGAAAAATGGGAAAAAACAGCGTTATACATACAAACTGTAAGTAGCTGTTACTATCAAGCGATACGAAGTTCGCCGGGTCGGCTAGCACTATTATTAGTCATATATACAAGACAGTAGGTAACGGTCTAAGATCCAAACATAGGTCGACCTTCATCAAGCTGATAATAGAATGAAACATATTGCATATTAATTTTAACATATAATAATAATTTTTAGTAATACCTATTTTTAATAATAATAAGATTTTTATTAAAAAGGGGTTGCCTTACAAATCCTTGATATAAATTTTCATTATTAAAAAAGGGGTTTTTTAAAAGTTATGATATTTTATTATGATAGAAAATTGTATCCTCACTAAAAGTATAAAACGTAGTGAATTTGCACATACTTAATCCCGGGCAACGTTATTTTTATTAATAAATTGACAATACACATTTTCTTTTAGTTGTTTTTTGGAAATTTAAACTGATTTAAACTCGGGACCTCAAGAAGTCATTTCCAGCGCCAGACCTATCGACCATAGAGTAGATACCTAATGTTATCGTAGCTTCTTCTTCTTCTTTCTTTAGTTTTTAGCATTCGCGTTAGTACCTATTTTGCCATTAGTCAAGACGAAATAAGCATAAAGTTAACCGATATACCAACATTGGGTTTCAATTATTCAAAATTAGTCACAAGTCGTCAATAAAAATCATGTCGGGTCAAAAGTTATGAAAAAACTTCGACCATCTTTTCTCTCGATGGCGCCAAAACTCCTGTTATGGTAGCTTTCCACGGTGCGTGTCATAGCACTGACGTGACGTGGCTGGGGTAGCACACACACGTCGCAATTGTTGATGGCCTTATTCATATTACTTCAAATTGGTGTGAGTCTGTGGTCGTCCCTAGTGTTTGATGATCTGAAAAGTTCGGACTGTAGGAAGTGGGTCTAAAATAAAAGACAGGACGCTGAAAATTCAGTATCTTCACGCCCATAGAGGTAGGCAGCGGCACGCACGACTAGCCGAAGACACTAAGTCCCACAATGTTGTAGGTGGTCGCCTCTGTGGTCAAGTGGTACAGGTGTTGGACTTGACCGCATGTGGTCTCGGGTTCAATTTAAATTTTCTAATAAAAAAATGTTGCCTGGGATTGGATATGTGCCAGGTTGGCGATAGATTGAAAATTCAACTTATTTTAATTACAATACTTATATTTACATTTTTTTTTTCATTTACAATGCTAAATGTTTTCATGGAAAAACTAAAGACGAAAGCAATATGAATGTTTAGGCTTTGGCGTAGTACAGATTTGAATCTATGCTAATATTACATTATTCATACTTAATGTTAAAAATGTTAAAATTCTGTCTGACTTTTACTTTTTTACAGAGAAATTGCTGAAACAATTTTAATGAAAGTTACGACGTAGGTATATAGTTAAAGATGCAGGTTCAAATGGATACTGAACTGGACACTGGACTTATATGGAATATAAATAATGGGGAATAAAAGATTGTATGAAATTCATAACTGTTTTACGCTGACGAAGTCGCGGGCGAAGAGCTTGTAATTAATTATGGGTCATTAATTGAAAGTAACGATTAACATTTACAGATTAATATGGACATATAGAACTTGACTTTCTTGCTTTGTTAAATTTACCTAAAGTTATAAATGTAAACATTACAAACATCAGTATGTTGTTATGTGTATAATAAACTTTGGCGGTTCTAACAAAATATATTTACTTCTTCAAAACTTTACTATGACTTCGGTCTTTAGCCATAGCTCTTACAACTATTTTAATTTTTTCATATTTTTTTTTATTTCTTTCATAGTCAACATCGATACTTCTTTTACCGATCAATGTAAATAGCAAATGTTCAGATAAGTAATTAAATTAACAATAATTAATTTATGCCAAAAATAACTTAATTAATTAGACACTTGATTAATAATTACAAACCGATATACAACTAAGACACCGAGACATAATGTAGTAAGTATAATAGGTGCATACACATACATATCTTAACGTCTAGTAACCCCTTACGGAACGTATTTTTATTTTAGCACTTGCCCTGTGCTTGGGATAAATCGTCGGCTTGAGACGAAAGGTTACAGGTTCAAATCCTGTCTGGGGCGAAATTTTTTCTTTCTTTAAAATTTATAGAAAACCCCTTACGGGGTGGGAAGAGGGCGAAGTAACGAACAAATCTCACGATCCTGGCAGACTTTGACATTCATTATCCTTTTCATAGATACATGCTGGTTTGGAGACTCTTGACACTAGCCTCGGATAAAATCCGAGCAATTCGATCTTAGATTGTCAACCTTTGTCTCCCCGGGTGCCTACATCCATCCACATTAGCAGTATGACAGGTAATACACATTTATACAATACTCTTTCGAAAATTCTTTGCAAAACTAAAACCAAAAACAAAATTAATTACAAGCATATTCGTAAGTTTACTAGAAGCATTTAACATTCGCACCTAGCAATAAGACCTTTAAAAGGTACTTAAATGAGTGTTTTCAAGCACTTTGCTAGTGCAATAACTGACATTAGTCCTGACGTTTGAAATGGAGATTGTCTTGTCATACTCTCGGATTTCACTAAGTTTAGACGGTAGAATTCGAGATACGAGTGAAAACACGATAAACCAATAGCTAGGGATGCAAACGATACATCGATGTTTTAAGGCATCGACGTTAAATAACAAGAAAACATCGATACATCGTTCATTATCAACGATGTTCTATGAGCAATGTTCTATTGCAGTGCCATCTCTTTGTAAGTTAATAATCTACATACAATCATAGTCACTCGTACGCCATTGTATTTTCTATTTTTGTCTCACCCTTACTCTTAAAGTGAGTAAGAAAACGAACAGCTGTATGTTTGGCGTCCATATGCAGCTCCGTCGTTCGCGTTTGTGCATTTTCACCAAATTATTTTTATTTACAGATTTTTTACGGATTATGTTATTCTTCCGCTATTCATATGCTGGTACATTGTTTAAAGTATAAGTATATATGTCCACAATTTTGATTATTAAAAAGGAATCTAATTCAGTATAAATAGAAAATCGCTTTTTCTCACTTTATCATGGCCGTACGTACACCCTGCTCATACTTTATAAAACATCGAAAAACATCGATATTTTCGACATCGATGTTTCATTGTTAAAAACATCGATATTATAATATCGATAATTTTATGAACGATGTTGCATCCCTAACAGCAAGCGCTAAGCCATTTGTAAGGCCTTATTAAGTACATTATCGTTGACGTGTTGAAACATGAATCAGTTGCTGTATCGGATATTTCTCACTTGTAGAAGGAATAAGACCTTACATGCAAGCCTTCGAAATTCTCATGTAATTCATCACAAAAAGATTTATATTATCTATTCGTAATAGTACATCAATGGTCGTAATTAATTAGTAGTTAAAGGAATGTCATAATTATTATTTAGCTATGCAGCTGTCAGGCGCAGTACTGGCTCTATCTTGTCAAAGCCTCCCGAAAATACTTATGAATGACTTTTGTAACAATAACTTTTACGTTTCTACAGAAGTTTTTAAAAAAAAATATGACCATCGGTCCAAGGTTTTGTACTGTACATGAATCTATGTGGGGCAGGCCTTGGGATGAACACCCACAATAATAACATACCTATTAGATAATAATATTCCGATTGATATTAATAGACTGTAGAAGTGTATGGTTACAACTTGCAAATCTATTATCAATACGGAAAGCCCACCGTGTCTACTCGTATAACTGTGGATCTGAGATTGGCATCTGTTACAGTAATATACCTATGTCACCTAAAATTAACTGCAAATAGTTATTGTTATAAGTAATCCTAGCTTTTATAATCCAACGTTTTACATATTACTGTTTTTTTTATTTATATGGATGGACTATCAAATAGATCTAATAAATTTTTAAAAAAATCCTTTTTCTTAGTTTTAGGTATGGGCGTGCGCCTGCCAGTAGTCTAGACTCTAGACTAAGTTTTCATAAAGTAGCTTAAAACTTAAACAAGAAATTCAATAAATTTTACGAAAAAACTACGAGCATCTCGATGGTGCCAAAACCGTTAGTTTTAAAACGACTTTAGACAATAGACAATCAAATTTGAGAAGCTTTTTTTTTAAGTTTGCTTGCCGCTTTCTAAGGCCGGACCTTTAGGCCATGCTGCTACGTCTTCCGTATAAATGAATCCTTTTTGACATATTCATACATATCTTAAGTAAAGCGGTGGCCTGCTAATTCCAGCTCATTTAGTGAGATTTGGCGCCGACGAGGAATTACACAATACAATTATTTCTTCATAAATATTTTACTTGAGCACTTTAACTGAACAAAATTCAACTAATTGCCACCTAAATTAACTAATTTTACGTATAATTTACATTAAATTCAATACCTAATTGCAAATAAACTACGACCATCTTCTTTTACGATCGTGAAAAAACTCTCTTCTTTTTCTTTTTTGCGTTTGTCAAATTGACGGTCAAAAGATTAAAAAATCGACAATAGTTACGGTAGCATTCAACCGTAAATAAATTAATTAACTCGAAACTGGTTTTTCACTTAAGGTAGCAATTTAGAATCTTCCATGATTAAATTACTTAAGCCGCCATCTTGGTTGTAATACTTATTGTTTTATTGAACCAGTGATTTCGTAAATATACAAATGTACATTTGAAATCAACTAAAAGTCTTAACATAGGGTTTCCCCCTGGTGCGGGGAAGGGGAAACTATATAATAATACTTGGTAGACTCCATACTATCATCATAATATTTAAGATATTTGCGAGGGCAAAGGAGTATGTTATTTGCCACACTTATAGCTTATTTTCAATGATAATGCATTATAAACATTGCACATACCACTATGCATTTGACCCACAAACAATTAAAATTTATTACGGCCGAATTTAGTTATTACAAATGCGAAAGTCTATCTATCTATTAAACACTGCGTTCAAACACAGGCTAGTTTTTTCAAAATGTCGTAAGGAGTTTATAAGGGGTAAAAGTTTGTATGAAAATCTATTCTATGCTGACAAAGTAAAAAGTAAAGTGTTAGATATTGTTGGTGATTCTGCTACCCATGTACTAAACTTATTTTAGATGCATTTTTCAAATGAAATAAAAACAAAAGAGATGGAACAATGTAGACATGTCAAATTAATGCGGATATGTCAATTTGTGATGTTTTTAATTAACGTTTTCCAAGTGACAGATTAAACTTCTGTAGTGTTCTTGTGCAGACTAATCTGACAGCACTAAACGTATTTTGTCTCTTTCTGTTACTTTCGTTGAAAGAAGATAGCGATAACTTAAAATTAGTTTAGTGAGTGCCCAAAAAAATTACCACCACGTTTTCAAATTAACAAGTCAACTGTTAGTTACTTGTTGTTTTTACCTTTGAATAATAGTTTAGGAAAAAGTAAAGTCTTTTACATGTCAATTTCCGCCATTTTTACGAAGTTTTTGTTCGTTAAAATATAGACATCTAACTAGAAGTGCTACCAAAGATTTTAAATTTTATTACAAAAGAATTAGGGCAAAATTTGACACCAGACGCAAGCAACTGAGCTTTGGGTTGTTTGTAGATCTAATATTATGTTAGAAAAAGCAGCACAATGTACACCTTTTCTGGTCACATTCTTTTATGTACAAATGATTCATTGTTATTTATCTAGTCTAGCTGTTAGCCGCGGCTTCTCCCGGCAATAAATTGAGATGTAAGCTATCCTATCTTTCAAGTTTGGTCAAACTGCACACGGTGTGTAAATTTAATTGAAATCGGTTTAGTAGTTTAGAAGTTCATCGATGAATTCAATAATAAAACAATACGTGACACGTAATTTTTATATTTAAACTAGCTGCCTGATCCGACTTCACTCGGATGGTTAATTTTTTATCATAAATTGAGATGTAAGCTATCCTATCTTTCAAGTTGGATCAAACTGCACATGGTGTGCAAATTTGATTGAAATCGGTTAAGTGGTTTAGAAGTCCATCGCGGACAAACAACGTGACACGTAATTTATATATTTATATATATATTAAGATAAGATAAGAATATAATAGCAAAACCGTTTAGTGATACAAACAATGTTCTTTTGTTATAGAGGTACGATTCTCCGTTACTTCTCTACGTAAATAAGAGTAGATTCTTCAATATAGTAAACTTGTTAAATAAAAATGACTTATGGACCTTTAAATAATCTATCAGACATAAACAAGCATAAGATAGTAACATCCAAACGGTCAGTTTGGATGTTATTATTAAAAAAATATTTATTAAAAATGCATCTAAAATAAGTTTAGTACGTGGATAGCAGAATCACCAACAATATCTAACTCTTTACTTTTTACTTTGTCAACATTGAAAAGGTTTTCATACAAACTTTTACCCCCTTATAAACTCGTTATGACATTAATGTTAATACATAAATTTGCTGTTTAAATTCGTAATGTTTAAATTTTTAATACTTTCTTCATTTGAGTGTTAAACCAACTTAACTCAAAGCTTTCTTCAATTCGTTAAATGTTGTTAACTTTTCTTTCACAAAATATAAAAATATGTTAGTTATTACTAAACATGCTTAGTTGATACTGATTAAATAAAAGTCAACTTTTAAACACTATTAAGTAAGTAAGTAAGTATATTCACGCCCATATCCCCGAAGAGGTAGGCAGAGGAACAAACAAGGCCCCAACGACTAGCCGAAAACACTAAGTCCCCCACAATGTGATAGGTGGCAAGCCCATCGCCAATCGGGCACTATCCAATATCCAATCCTGAGCAACATTTTTTTTCTTAGAAAATTGAAAAACCAAATTTTCTTTTTGTTGTCCGACCCGGGATTCGAACCTCATGCAGTCAAGTCCAACCCCTGAACTGCTAGACAACAGAGGCGATAAACACTATTCATTACTTAATACTGATATCCTCTTAATAATTCCTACTTCCTGTGTTTGCTTTTCTCTACATTTGCATAGGTACGGTTCTGTCAAAATTTTTAGGTATACTACTTGCTGTAGGCCGTCAAATGAGTGAACACAAATAGTTCTGTTCATAATTTAACATTTAACACTTCATAAAAACTCCGATCAAATTGATCCGCTTTTATGCGAGGAGTCCAGGATCCCCGATTGGCACTAAATACTATCTACCTACCTAGGAAGGGGCTTGGCCTTAAGATAAGTTAGTAGTAAGTTAACCCCAAAAACTGACTCTTATTTTTGCTACATATTAATAATTAAGCGCAGGAAAACTGCAAAATCCGACTCCAACTATTTCATTCGGAACCACGTCGAAATGGTTCCAAATAAGTTTTATCAACATCCTAATAGTAGTTTTTGAGTTACACTTCATAATGCATACATTTTTCACTTATCTTACGACCTCGTCAATCCTCCTCCTTTTTTTTTGGTCTGTTAAAAAGTGCGCTTCCTTAAGTATAGCTCAAAAACTACTAGTCGGATTTTGGTAAAAAGTTCACGCCTATATCCCCGAAGAGGTAGGCAGAGGCTCAACCAGGGCACCCACGACTAGCCCGAAACACTAAGACCCACAATGTGATAGGTGGCAAGGTAATCGCCATTCGGGCACATATCCAATCTCGAACAACGTTAATTTTTTAATCGAAAATTAAAAAACAACATTTTCTATTTTTTTGTTGCCAGATCCGGGAATTGAACCTCAAGAACCAGCGGGACCTAAAGAAGTCTGGATAAAATTAGGATTATCCATAAATAATGGCCATATGAGCATCTGTATTTTAGTAATTACCCCATCACTAGTAATCTACTCTTGTGCCGACGACAGATTGTCTTTCGACATCTAGCACAAGCAAATAGAAACTAAGAGAAAAGAAAGAAGGTTCCACTGCTGTTGGAGTCATGCAGCAACATATCCCGGTAGGATCTACTGCTTTATCCATTCCTACCGCCGTAAGTATGCTGTCATGACTCAAGATCTAGTCCGAAGTATATATATATGCATCCCGGTGATAGCGACGCACCTTTAATGTCTATAGTGTTTACACGCCATGATTGTCTCTTACTGTCAGAACTGTGTGCCACTCCTTATATTATCACATAAAAAAACTAAAATTTAATGGCTAAACCGATTTCAATCAATTTCAACGCACTTACAGATTTGACATTATCTATATATTAATACGTGATGCCACAACTTTGGACCCCTTTTAGCATAAAATTTGGCACACTTATAATCGCCTCTGTGGTCTAGCGGTCCGGGTGTTGGACTTGACTGCACGAGGTCCCGGGTTCGAATCCCGGGTCGGCCAACTAAAAGTAAATTGGATTTTTCCAATTTTCTAATTAAAAAAAATGTTGGTCGGGATTGGAAATGTGCCCGGTTGGCGATAGGCTTGCCACCTATCACATTGTGGGACTTAGTGTCTTCGGCTAGTCGTGGGTGCCTTGGTTGTACCTCTGCCTACCTCTTCGGGGATATGGGCGTGAAGATACTTATAATTTATGTGTAGGAAAAGTGCAGAACGCTAATATTTTTAAATAACAATGCTTATAAAGTACATTAAACATTACCGACACTACCATGCATTTGACACACACAAATAAACATATTGATGATAACGATAAAATATCACAGATGGCGCACTAAAAAGTATGAAAACAAAGTAGTCGGTCTTGAGATATGAAGATGGCGTTCTTATCAACAAGATATTAAAATTTACTATGGTTGAATTTCGATAAACGGGCGACCACTAGTAAAAGGAAATAGGCTACTTTTTATCCCGATATCTTAACGGGATTCTCTGGAAAGTTGAACAACACGGACAGCAGCTAGATTTATATGTATAGATCTCCCAATAACAGTAAATGCTATTACTTTCACATTTACCTCCGATCGTTTTGATTGCGACACCTGTTTATTAGAAGCGTCTTGAGTACCACTTATTTCTGGACCCTGAGATGAGATGAAGCTATTTATTACTTTGATAAGCGCCTGTCGCTCATCAGCTCTAAACTTATTGATATAATCAGAAGCGGTCAGTATTTCAACAGCATGTAAGCATAGAAATAGAAAAGTAGATAAGTATAATAATCTATAACATACTAATATATGATTAAAATAACTACGTTAAAAAAACCGTCTTCAAAACTAAAAAGTAAAAATTAATGAAGTCGGTGTCAAGCCTTAAACTGATAATTATATTTGAAGTAAGTATCAAAATAATAAAGATTGAATATTAAGTGTATGCTACCTATTATTTATATCTGCCATTTACTAATAAGTCTGAAGTCGGTGCCAAGCCAATTTAATACTCACTCATAATGTAATTATTAGTTTAAAGCAAATAGTCCCATAAAAATCAAATTTTTATGGGACCAATCCGAAACTATTCCGCATCAAACAAAAAAAGAATTACGCAAATCGGTTCAGAAGCCTCGGAGAAATCGGTGTACATATATAAAAAAAATATACTGGCTGAATTGGGAAAAACGAGGAGGTCGTTTTTGTTTGACTTGGTTAAATATGAATCCCCATTTCACGTGTTCGTCGCATCACGTCTGAACGGAAGGACCAATTATGCTAATTATTTTTTTGTAATATTAGTTATTGAAAGGAGAAAGTTGTTATAATAAAAAAACGGGAAATTGCAAAGAAAGCGGGAAAAATGCTTTCATATATACAAACTGTAAGTAGCTAATAGTAGTTCGCCGGGTAGGCTAGTAATCTTCATATAAATTTCACAAATGGAATCTAACCCCAAAGCTTTGATTTGTTATCACGTGTGTTATGGGTCTTAGCTACAATAGCTCAATACATAGAAATACACATAGATATTGGAATAAAATTAATAAACACATTCAGATACATAAACACAGCCAGATGTTCACCACACAAATGCCTGCCCTCTTCGGGAATCGAACCCGAGCTATTTTGCCGGTGTTCGACGTAGACGCTACTCCCTCGACCAAAGATTTAGGAGTAAATCGCGGACAAACAATATGATGCGTCATTTTTTTAAACTAAAACTGGCTATTTCCCAGCGACTTCGTCAGCGAGGAAAAGATTTTCAGACTAACTTTTGTCCCCCATAATATTATACAATTATTTATTTACATATATTACTAGCTGTTCCGGCGAACTTCGTTTCGCCCGATCAGTTTGTATGGGAAAAATTAAAATGTTGTTTTTCCCAGTTTCCTCACAATCGAACAGGATAAAAGTATCCTATGTCCTTTTCCCGGTTCCTTTTCCTAATCGGTTCTGCCGCTCTTGAGTTGAGTTATAAATAGTGTAGTAGTGTAATAGTGTATTTGTTATATTGTATAATTATTTGAATTTCTTGCTATCAGGAAATCCGTCAGTTTGTTAGCCTTCCAATATCATAAAAAATAGTCTCTAGAGGGTTGATTTTAAAAAAAATGTAGTTCTATATTTGTGCGCCTCTGTGGTATAGCGGTTCAGTTGTTGGACTTGACTGCTTGAGGTTCCGGGTTCGACTCCCGGGTCGGGCAACAAAAAGAAAATTTGGTTTTTCCAATTTTCTAATAAAAAAAAAGGTTGCTCGGGATTAGATATGTGCCCGGTTGGCGATAGGCTTGCCACCTATCACATTGTGGGACTTAGTGTCTTCGGCTACTCGTGGGTGCCCTGGTTGTGCCTCAGCCTACCTCTTCGGGGATATGGAGGTGAAGATCATTTTTTTTCTTCTATATTTGTCCTGTGACTCTACCACAGTCTCCAACCGTCGTGCCATTTGGCTAGCGTTTGATATTTTGCAAAAACCGAAAGGGAAAACAATGTACTAGTTTCTGTTCTTTCTAAAGCGTTTGATGTTTTTTAAAAACCGAAAGGGAAAAACGGTGTATTAGTTTCCGTTCTTTCTTCTTCGATCTAAAATATAATTTTAATACCAGACCATAAAATGTAAGTCTCAAGACCTTGAAAGCAACAGTAAATTAGTTATGGACAGCATTTCCTTTGTCCCCAAATAAGTCCTTCCTCTGAGGACTCACACCTAAGGGACTTACCCAATATGGAACTCGGTATAACTAATTTTATTCCACACCTTACTCCAAGTATATTTTTTAATACCTCTAGGTTTCTTTCTCTTCATAGAGTATTTTCACGCCTATATACCCAAAGAGGAAGGTATAATGCAAACTGTCCTGAGAAAATACACTCAATTAGAGTTTCATCCTCATATTGGTTACGAAGCAGAGATCAGACAAAGTATGCGTAATTGAAAAAAGACGTAATGACATTGCACGTCTATTTTTGTTTTAATTGGTAAATACATAACAAATGTTTCAAAAAAAAAACATAATCAAATTATAGACAACTAGCTGTTACACGCGGCTTCGCCCGCGATAAATTGAGATGTAAGCTATCCTATCTCTCAAGTTGGATCGAACTGCACATGGTGTACGAATTTTATTATAATCGGTTAAGTGGTTTAGGAATCCATTGAGGACAAACATTGTGACATGAGATTTATATATATTAGATGAGACATTTTAACTCCAAAGTAAACGACAAACACTAGCAACTAGTCAAGGAAATATGTATCTAAGCATATTTTTATCATTTTTTTGAAGCTATTGCATAGCTTCTATCGCGGGCCTTGAACGTAGATACCGAATCCAGAAGTTCCGTAACGAAAATAACCTAACACCCACCACTCCGATCGGCACGGCGGTGATACTTTTTAGTTTTGCCATCTATCGATGAACAGCATAATTTTTAATGTCATTTTGATCACGCTTGTCTCTTTAGTCTAGCAACTCGCCTCTAGGTGGCATTGGTTGTATTGGCGTTACTGTGCATGCGTAATCCCCTCTTCGCCTCGCAATCTGGTGACTAATGGCTGCTTATGCAACAGCTTTACCGCGGCAGTCTCCGAGTGCCACATTTTATGACAAAGGATCTTAAATAACAATAACAGCTTTATTATTATGTTAGTTATACCTACACAACACCTTTCTGAAACCAACTATTATAACTGAAATTAACGATATTTCCAAACGGATATGATTTAGGAACCTAAAAAAATATAAATAACAATCTAATTTGAGCTTGAACAAAAAGTACAACAAATTACATACATTGCAAATTGCAGTAAGAGATTGAAGCGCCTATTCCCAACCACGTTTACCTTCTAAATACTTATATTTTGTAATAGCTTTTCTTATATGTTTTTGTTTTTACACATTTAATGTTATTTAAAAGTAGACATCTAATATCAATGGGCAGCTTCTTGTAGAAACGTATACTTTGACTCAAAAAGGATTTACTAATGTTATGGAGACGAGTTTTGAATAGGTACTTACTATTTTATTTCTCGTATTTACATCGTAAATCTCAAATTTTTTGGAAACACACATTTTTTTAATATAAATACATTAAGATATCATACACGTATTGAGAAATCAAAGTTAAAATATTTATTTCTTCAAATATTTTGCGGAGGGAATCCTTTACCTTAAAATTATAAAATCACAACCCCCATATCAGATGACCCACTTGCCTGTCGGCCTTCACTTCTAAATAGAAGCCCGTGTAGTTACATGTAGCTAAAAGTATTACATAAATAAACAAATTATTAATAGGTATTCCTTAACAAATAACAAACACACACACACACACACACGCACGCACGCACGCACGCACGCAAGCGAGCACGCACGCAAGCAAGCACGCACGCACGCACGCACGCACACATACACACACACACACACAAACACAAACACACAAACACACATATCTTCATCATCTTGTTTTACGAGGTAGGCAGAGAGAGGCACATATCTGCTTTGTCAATCTTTCATCTGTCATTCTTTCCACGTGACCGAACCAGCGGAGCATGCCCTTTTGTATTTTAATACCAACATTTTCTTTCAATCACACTCTTTCTCTGATCCTTCTGTTACGAATGCGGTCAGCGCGCGGTACACCACAGATTTTCCGTAGCGCTCTCATTTCGACCGCAGTTACCCTACTTTCATGTTCTTTCTGAAATAGGTACCCAACTCTCGCTTCCATATAATAACGTTGGGATAAGCACAGAATTATGCAAAGCGCGTCTAGCTTTTTGACTCGAAATCTCGCTTACCACAACTAACAAATTACACAAATTGATTCAACCCCAAAGTAAGCAAATTACCTGCTTATTATATGGGTAACTGATACAAATAAAATACTTAAATAAATATCGGTATAAATTTAATAAATACCCAGACCCAGAAATATACAAATAACCCACAAATATATATAGAATTAGAGTAGGTGGTAGAGTCTCGCAGCGACTCGCACGGATTGGTACCACCGCCTTATCTATTCCTGTCGCCATAATGTCAGTGCTTGCCGTTGACGTGTTCCAGTTTGGAGGATACGATATCTGGTAAACTTACATTTGCTCGAGGCCTAACATCCCGGCCTAAGGTTGGTAACGCATTATTACCACTTTTGGTGTCTCTTGGCGGCGTGATTTTCTTACCATCAGGACCTCCGTCTGCTTGTTTGCCTTCCAATATAATAAAAAAAATGTACTGTGTTCATCATACAAATACCTGCTGCTGTCGGAAATCGAATTCCAGCACACGATTAGTCATTTGATATAGACGTATACGCTAACCCCTCTTCCAACTTGGCATCATCTAAGCTTGTCAGAAGCAGTTATTGCTTGTACCCATTGCCATTGTTAAAAAACTACCACTGGATCAGAACCGAAGTCACACTGCGAAGATCCACCGTAAGAACCTCAATGAGGTTTTTTTAATAGTCAATTTAATTTTCCATTCCACTGTATGTCTTTTTTTTTTTTTGTATGAATGTAACGATATTACGTGGCCAGTAGTCAACCGATTGTAATTAACCAATTATTGTGAACCGAAAATTATTTCGAAATCGTCCCATTTTAAATTTATCAAGATCCAACATCATTAATGAGGTCAAATTAAGCGAATAATTTATGCACGAAAGCATTTAAGCACTAAACAATTACACTTAAAACATAAAATAATTAAACAATAAAGTAAACTCAAAAACTGCTAGTAGAATTTTGATAAAATTCATGTGGGATTGCCAGAGATAGTATATGTAACCGGTTGGCCTAGCTTAGGAATATTTTTGCCGTGTTAGTCCAGGGCCGCTCCGGACAGCAATCCCTCTGCCTCTCTGTCTCATCTCGCAAAAGGCGATGGTTAAATATGTCATTACCAATAAGACCACTGCTACTATGCACAAACACCTCAAACTTATAACACCCGTCGTTTTGCGTTGTTGTTTAAATCATTATTTATCTATTAAAACATACTCATTTTTG
>NJDC01000551.1:133824-164283 GCA_002245475.1 Calephelis virginiensis | reverse complement strand
TGGAAAAGAGAGATAGTAAGAGGATTCCTAAGGAAATTCACGATACACTAATTTCTTCATCATTATTTCATTTATGCACTTTCACTGAACAAAATTAAACTAATTCCCACCTAAATTAACCAATTTTACTCATATTTTACACTAAATTCAATGATTATGAAAAAATTACGACCATCTTCATTCACGATGGCGCCAAAAACTCCATTGCTATCATTGGTAGCGTTTGATTTACTACTTTTTTAAATTTGTAACCTTGCTGGACTAGCTAAGTCCTTTAGGACATACTGCCACATCTTCCGTTTTAGAAATTCAAAATTTATTTTCAATTAACTTCTTCAATTACACATATTATAGTCGTAAGTCACTAAAGAATGTCACGTCAGGGTTTTGAGTATAGCGTTGGCCTCCTTACTCATTTAGCGGAATTTCGCGGTATCAAGGAAATACACGACACACTGTTCACAAATTTTTCACTTGCGCATGTAACTGAATGAAAATAAACAAAATTCTACCTAAATTGAGTAATTTTGCTCCTGACATTACATGAAATTCAATAATTACGAAAAAAAACTACGACCATCTTCTTTAACGATGGCGTCAAGTCTTTTGATTTACATTTTTTTAAGTAGATATGATAGATATTTTTTTTTAATTTTGGTAGTTACTATTACTACTTCAAAGTTATCTGTATACAGCGGTTTCGCTTTTACAATAAATAATTAGTCAGTTAACTGACCATTAGTGCTCTTATACACGAGCGGCATGTCGTCATAGGTAACTACAGCCGCCGACAAGTGCCGACGCTTTCAGTTATGACGGCAAGCGTTGGCGCCTGTCGATGGCAGTCGTCGACGTGTTGACTGCTGCCGGCGACCCGTCGACGGCTGCCGCCGAAATGTATCGACGACTGCAGTTACCTATGCTGTTGGTGACATGCCGTTCGTGTGTAAGAGCTCTTAGACGTTTTATTAGGTTGTTGAAAAAGCTCTTAATGGAATAAAATGATAACAACTTACGTCAAGATATCCCCAACCAGCTAACAAGGCATAGTTTTTCATCGGAGGATTTTTCATTATCGCTACTCTTTTCATGTATTCTCCAAAAGGTATATCATCTTTTAGCGCCACCAAGCCGATGTCATATGAAATTGTTTTATCATCATAATTACCGTGATACAAAAAGTTTACAACTATAAATTTTAAGCCAGCACGTTTATTCGAGTGTCCTACGTATGCATCTATTTTGTTATCGTTTTCTTTGCATGGTGACAAACAATGAGCTGCTGTCAAAAGGACTTTTTGATTTAGGATCGAAGACCCACATATATATAATCCGGTTTTTTTAATATCTATTGACAAAAATGCTGAATGAGCATAAAATGTTATACTGGCGTTAGACCCTCCAGATACCTTCGCTTCTAAATCAAATGCCACAACGAATGAACTACAAACTATTAAAAACAGTTTAATCATCTCGTTTTATAGTCGTTTTATTACCAATATCGTTTTATTGCTTTATATTAATTATTATAATTGATATTTATTTAACTATAATTTAATTTTGTAGATAACGTTTTGTAAGTACCTAGATTAAGCAACCTTAATTTTAATGTTCATCGGTCGCAGATTACAACATTTTCTGGATTGTTTAAAAATGTAGTTATGGAGAAAATAATAGAGAGGGGATTTATTGATGTCTGCGATAGCTTACTGCGATACTTTGTCGACACATCTAACTATTCACATGTGTTTATTCAAGTCATGTTTAACTAAATGGTTTTTATTAGTCTAAAAGCATACATGTCCTTTTATAAATGGCTTAAGTGTTGCTGACCTCTCGGTTTTTACAACTTTACCGAACTTTGTAGGCAAGCAAAGTGCTCAACCTAAGACATCATTATGAAGATGGATTTGACTGTTAATTACAACATAAGCAACAAGGGCTGTCACACTAGGCTTGCTTAGTCCATGTACTAAGAACTAATAAGAATTCATTCAGTTCACAGTACTAGAACGAACTATTCCGTAACCGTATGATTAATCGTTCATTTAGTACATCTCGTTCGCAATGTTTCATCAAGAACGGAATCATCGACAAAAAACAGAATGAAATATGAATACGAAGAATGAATTGTTTGTCGCGCTCTAGTATTGAATACGGTGTTTTATTATTAGATATTAGATGTCGTTGAAATAGAGATCATAGTTAATTAGTTTGATGAATATTAGAAATAATTTGATAAATATCACTATAAAGTATAAAACAAAGTCGCTTACTCTGTCCCCATGTCCCTTTGTATGCTTAAATATTTAAAATTACACAACGGATTTTGATCCGGTTTTTTTAATGGATAAAGTGATTGGAGAGGAAGGTTTATATCTAATCCCGTGTGGAAAGCCGGGGCGGGCCGTTAGTTGTAAATAAGTAGATAAATATTTAAAAACACATTTTACATAATGTAAATATTTTTTATAAACAATTAGAATATAACATAAATAAATAACAAAAATGGAAAAATACCAATCGTTGCAAATATTTTGATTTTGAAATACGCTATTCCAAAAATGACACTACAAATGGAGATAAAACATCTCATAAACATTTTGGGATGACAGTCCTAAGCCTGCTAAGTATAAAGGAAAATCAAAATATAGTTCATTCAGTGACGGGCGCGAGAAGCGCAAAACGTAACATTTTCTTATGTACTACTAAACTAATAGTACTAGAAGTCCGAACTAGTACATTCGAATAACTGTACTAGTACGGAGCGATCCTTATTGTGACCGAGCAATAACAAATATATGTCACATGGAAGACCGAACCTCGATTTGGTGGTGCATAGCTGGTTACTGGGTGGGTCGATTGGGGGAATAATTATCGCACTCAAAAGTGAAAAAGAGGCGACAGTGCAGTGTGGTGTTTTGTGAAGTTGTATCTGTAATGGGTGGGATTTGGCCACTGTGGTCGGATCCGTGGGATCCGATAAAACGTAACGTGTCATGTAGTCATACAAATTAATTCCAGATAGTGAACCAATTAAAAAAATAAAAAGTGTCACAAAAATATTGCACAGTTTTTTAAAATAAGTTAATTTTTGTGGAAATGAGTTCAATTGTGTTCAGTTAAAGTGCATAAGTGAAATTTGTATTGAGAAATAAGTGTATCGTATATTTCCTCGTGGCTGATAAATCTTACTAAATGAGCTTGAGTAACGTGGTCACCGCTTTACTTAAACCTTGACGTGACTTTGACTTATGACCTGAATCGACTTATGACTATTACAAAGAATTTATTGTTGTGGAAGACGTGGCAGCACGTCCTTAAGGTCTTAGCCAGCCAACAACAAGGTGCTAAAATCAATGTGATGTGCACACACAAATCTTTCAATTTTGACGCAATGCTCGATTGTGAAACTCAACGGAAAACACTGAGTCCTCAATCTCAATTTTGACTTTTCTCAAAGAGCGTTCGATAATTCAATATTATTTTCAGGTCATGGAAAACTCGGTTGTGCAGAGCAACTCGGTAGCAGCAGCATTGTGCTAGACATCATGTTACATTTACAATTATGTATTGCATTATTGAAATGTCTTTGACAGAAAATAAATAAAATGTGAATAAAATCATTGATTTTTTTTTATTATAAAAGTCACATTGAAATTTTTTATAAAGTGGAATAACCTGCCTGTTTTTTTCATTTTAAAACTTGACTGTATAGATAACTTCTCAGCTTCTTCAGCTTACTTGCAATTAAAAAAGGAAATACAAATGTTAGATGTTGTGTTCAATTCTAGCATACGGTTGAACGCCAATGTTCCCCAGATTGCAGTCTGAACATATTATAGTTCTCTTACTAGTCTGTGCATTGTATTTCTAACGCATTGTGGCGTGCAAAAAAGACATGCGTCATTAAAATAATTTAATAAATAATACAGATAATCTCAAGTAATTAACACTGTTATACTTTTAATTTTTATATAATCAACTTCTTATCAAAATTACAGTGGTCACTATTATTATATTTACAATCTATGCTACGACCACACTACTACCTAAAAGGAGTAGGTAAAAAATTAGTTTAACATTAAGGTCATATACATACAGGTTGAATTCCTGTACGGAATCTCGTTTAAAAATTTTTCAAAAAATTAATCAAAAATAAATAAACGGGTCGCACTCCGGGAGTGCCGGCAGGATTGATATTTTGGAATGGTTAGGGAATAATTTTGGCACGAATTGCTTTAATTATTGGTATAAAAGTGTATCATTTATATGGTATTCATTTATTGCGCTATCGGACACAAACATGACAACACGAACATTCACGCAAGCGCCCTTCGCCGTCTTACGAAATTTCAGGTCACGTATCCTGACGCGAGTTTAGAAGTTTTTATCCATTCCAAAAAAATAGCAATGCCACTTAAGAAGTTTTCATTTCAAAAAACAAATCAATGGGCCTGCCACACACGATCCGAATTTTTTCTGTGCGTGCTAAATCGTATAACGAAAAAATCGATTCCGTACGCAACTTTTCCATAGAATTTGTATGTATCGAACCACACTTTCGTCTATACGGAATGGCAGCAGTTTTGCTAAGTTAACTATTTTTGGCTGTATCTGGCCACATTGTAGAGTTTGAGCTAGCCAAAAATATCAGAATTTAGCCTCAACTTTAGCAATTTAATAGAAAAATATATAATACTCAATATTTAGCACCGTCTAACTGAGATTTGGATTGCAAATAAAAAAAAACTAACTTATGTAATGTATTTACGGAATTCCTTTTGGTTTTTTCAATGCGAAGAATTTGCAATGTGTGTGGCAGGCCTAACTACGGTATTACAGCACTATTGTTTTGTCATGCCAATAAAAGTATTAAAATATAATCATGCAACATCTTAACAAACACTATGATTTTACTGAAAACAATAGGTACATATTATAATGTATAACTTTTATTATTTTTCTCAAATGTCAAACGATTGTTGATGAAGATACATTAAGATCGCAAATACAATTGCAAACAGCGTGATTTATTAACAACTAGCTGTTTTGCCCGGACCTTCGTCAGCTTAAAATAGTTGTGATTTTCATTAAAAAAATCATACCCTATTTTAGCCCTTGTGAGGGTTGCGTTTTGAAAAAAAACTATTTTTGTACTGGGATCTCTGTCTATATGCGTATGAATTTCATGAAAATTGGTTCAGCATATTAACAGACAGATAGACAGATTTTAGACACATAGACAAATATTAATATGGAGAGTATCCTTTTATTAAGCGACACATTTTTCGCCGTGTTGGTCCGGGCTCCTTTGCAGAATAGATCATCTGCCTTCCTGCCAGGCAGCTCGTAAAAGGCGAGCATAGGCTTACCGTCACTAATACCGTGACATCTGACTAGGTGATAGAGTTTCACAGCGACTCGCCCGGGTTGGTACCACCGCCTTACCTATTCCTGCCACCATAACGTCATGACGTGTTCCGGTTTGGAGGGTAAGGTAGCCGGTAAACTTACTTTTGCGTGAATTTCTTACCATCAGGAAATCCGTCTGCTTGTTTGCATTCCAATTTCTTAAAAAAAAAATACACATACATCAAAATATGCGATTCTCTGCGGGATACAATTATGTAGACTTTATGTCGCAAATACACTCCATAAGTTTGCGAGTACCCCTAGACAAATATTAATATGGAGAGTATCCTTTTATTAAGCGACACATATACATTAAAATATGCGGTTCTCTACGGGATACAGTTATGTAGACTTTGTGTCGCAAATACGCTCCATGAGTTTGCGAGTACCCCTTTTGATCCATTTGTAGAAGTAAGTAACATTGGTGTACACAGCCAAACTTTTTGAGTAGTCGGGTCTTTTGAATGACACAATCCCAATTTGAATGTAGCCATCAATGACGAGAGCACTGCCAGAATCACCCCTGCGAAAAAAAATGTAAGTCTATTTAAAATTGCGGTCGTGGATTTGTTCTTATGTGTTACTAGCTGTTACCCGCGTCTTTACTCGCGTTTCAGTTAATATATTTATTATATTAGGGGTAAATTTTCCAGAAACGCATAAATACGTATCTACTCATTTTTAATAAGTAGCCCGAAATGAAGTTTGATGTTTCTAACTTAAAAAACAGTCTTCTATAGAAAATTTTAACCCCTATTTCACCCTCTTAGGGTAGAATTTCCAAAATTCCGTCCTTAGTGGGTGTCTACTCAATAAAACGACAAACTCACCAAATTTTATGTCTGTAACTCAAACAGTTTTTGTTCAGCGGTGATGAATAAGTCAGTCAGGACATGTGATTTTGTGAGTATAGATGATAGCGAACAGGCGCAGGGGTTTCCTGATGGTAATAAACAAATGTGGTCTACAAACACCACATGTTATATATGCGTCGCCAGCCCGTGACCGGAGTAATAGAGCTATTTTTAAGCTGTTGCATAGCTTCTACCGCGGGCCTTGAGCGCGGAGACCAAATCCTGAAATTCCGTAACTAAAATAATCTAACAACCCCCACTCTGCCATCTTGCCATCTATTAATAAATAGCAGAACTTTTAATGACATTTTGATCACGTTTGTCTCATCAGCAACTCGCCTCTAGGTGGCATAGGTTGTCTCGGCGTTACTGCGCCCGTGCGGCGTTAATCCCCCTCTTCGCCCCGCAATCTGGTGACTCATGTCTGCTTATGCATTAGGTAGTTTTACCGCGGCAGTCTCCGAATGCCGCACGTTTTTTTTTTATTTTAAGATATTGGAAGGCAAACAAGCAGATGGATTTCCTAATGGTAAGAAATTTACGCTGCCTAGAGACACCAAGGTGGTAGGTAATGGTGCGTTGCCAACTTGAGGCCGGGATGTTAGGCCTCGAGCCAAAAGTAAGTTTATCGGCTACCTTAATCTCCGAACTGGTACACGTCATTGGCAAGAGCAAGTTATGGCAGCAGGAATAGGTAAGGCAGTGGTACCAATCTGGGAGAGTAGCTGCGAAGCTCTGCCACCTAGTAAGATGTCACGGTTTAGTGACAATAAGCCTATGCTCGCCTTTTACGAGCTGCCTGTCAGGAAGACAGATGGTCTATTTTGAAAAAGAGCTAAGACCAAGATGAGCAGCTCATGTGCAGGACTACCAGCTAACCTTTCTTCCGGACACGTTCGGGCCGGAGAAGTAGATAGGTAAGGCAGAGGACCATACCTCAACGAGATGTACAACACACTAACACTATTGATCTTGCTGTTAATGACCCATTTGCTCGCCTCTTACAACCTTCGAGGTAAGTGATCTCTCTACTCAAATAGTCTACTTTACACAGGGGACCCAAACAAATATGATTTTTTAAAGCGTTTTATATTTAACTTTAGCAAAAGTGAATGATTTTATAAATACAATTTAATTTATAAAGTATAAAAACAAAGTATCTTCATGCCCATATCCCCGAAATGGTAGGCAGAGGCATAACCAGGCACTCACGACTAGCCGAAGACACGAAGTCCCACAATCACCTATCACATTGTAATGCAAGCCTATCGCCAACCGGACACATGTCCAATCTCGAGCAACGGTTTTTTGTTAGAAAATTGGAAAATCCAATTTTCTTTTTGTTGCCCGACCCGGGATTCGAACCCGGGATTCGAACCCGGAACCTCAGGCAGCCAAGTCCAACAACTGAACCGCTAGACCAAAGAAGCGGCGGAGGAGTATAGAGAGAGAGAATACCAAACTTAAGCCGGGTTCCTATAATCAACAAACCGTAATCCGTAAGTATAACGATTAGTTTCTCATCGGAAAGTTACGAAGCGTTGCTCATAGTCACACAAAATATTTTGAGTTGACAGTCGACGACGAACGACCGTAGTTTGATTTTTTAATATTCGCATAAAAAGCTACCATTTGTAAGCAACACGACTCGTTTCCTGATTATGGGAACCGGGCATTACTCGTATTTTTTTTATATTAATACTATTATTTTCTGTGTACATTAATAGACTCAATGTTAGTTATTAGACATTTAATTAATAAATCTGTTATCTATTAACACTTTATTTAATTGATTAATAAAATGATTCTGCTACCGGTTTGAAAGGCTGTTCGCTTCTAATAAACATTACTATTAAATATAAGCTTACGGCAACAAGAAGAGAAAATTAGTTATTTTGTGTAAATCATCGGCACTTTGAACTCATTGGCATTCTCTGACAAAAGTAGATATTTATATTACTAACTAGCCGACCCGGCGAACTTCGTATCGCTTGACATTGACAGGTACAAACAGTTTATATGAAAAAAATTAAAGTATTCTTATATATTCTTATTATATTAATTATTGCCAGGAAAAGGTTCTTATGAAGAGAAAACCCTGGGAAATTCCAGGGAAAATGGAACAACAATACTTTATCTTTTCTCATAAAAACTCAACGGGTGGAACGAATGTCGCAGGGACAGCTAGTTTATTATAAAATGTGTTTCATACTACTATCAGTACGCTGAAGTTCGACTTAGGTTTGGATTTCAGACCAAGAGGATAATTAATCCCTTTTATAAACAAGTACTAGTAATTGACTAAAAATCTAAAATTGGCAAGTCTCAAAATTTTGTAAAATTTTAATGAAATGTGATGACATCAAAAGCTTAAAATAACGTGTAAAAAAGTATCTTCACGCCCGTATCTCCGATTGATTGTGCAGAGGTTCAACCAGCGTACCCACTACTAGCCGAAGATACTAAGTCCCACAATGTGTTAGGTGGTACACCTATCGCCAACCGGGTACATGTCAAATCCCAGGCAACGTTTTTATATTAAAAAAATGAATAAACACATTTTTTCTTCGTTGTCCAATCCAAACCTGGGACCTCATGAAGACAAATCAAGCACCAGATCGCTAAGTCATACAGGCGATTATGTGAACCGCGCCTTATAAAATGGAGGTACGAGTATACATACTTAGACACAAATACGTCACTTTCCATATCTCCGCCGCATATACAACCGTTTGGCACACTGTATAACATTTCTCGGCATTTCTCAAGGGTCCATACAGTTTGTTCTGTATAATGCAACCATTTGGAAGTTGTATGATTGTATTCCTGTAAAAAAAAGTGTTAGCGGACAACGAACAAGTGCATAGCTTTCCTGATGGTAAGAGATAACCGTGGCCAAGACACAGATGTAACAGGTGCGTCGCGTTCATGAGGTCAGGATGGCCTATGTGCAAGTACACCGGCTACTCTACCCTACCAGACTGGAACATGACAGAATCATTATAGAGAAGTAGTTCAGGTGTTCGCTCACCTGGGCAAGTTGCTGCACAGAACTCTATTACCAGTGAAATAAAAAAGTATCTTCACGCCTATATCCCCGAAGAGGTAGGCAGAGGTACAACCAAGGCACCCACGACTAGCCGAAGACACTTAGTCCCACAATGTGATAGGTGGCAAGCCTATCGCCAACCGGGCACATTTCCAATCCCGACCAACATTTTTTTTTATTAGAAAATTGAACCAGTGAAATACTGTTTTCTTTATTGTTTAATCTTAGAACTTAGTTTGCTTGCAGTCTTTTGGTTGGTTAACTGTCTTAAAGGAACAATAAATTTAACAAAAAAAAATGTTTTAATGAAATTATTAATTTTAATAATTTTCCACCTTAATGTGTTTGAAGGTATATTTTAGAAAAAGTAGCCAAATTAAGTACAATTTATTTTATAGCTATTAAAGCTGAGACTGGAAAAGTTTTAAACCCTACTTAGAAACCATAGAGTTGCCTGTCGAGTGGCTAGCGTACACGCCTTACTGCATCGACGAATCGCGAGGCTCGGGTTCGATTCCCGACGGGGGCAGGCATTTGTGTTATGAACATTTAGATGTCTACATTTCCGGGTCTCAACAAATTTGTTCTGGTATCTATTTAAGTATTTCTATGTAATAGTATCGTTGACTAACACCTATAACACAAACATATAATTTGCTTACTTTGGGGTTAGATTCAATTTGTGGGATTTGTCCAGGGATATTTATTTATTTACAGGCTTATTCATAAACGTTGTTTAACTTTTAATCACCAATTTAAATAATGTTTAAAAAAACGTTTATTCATAAACGCTATTTCGAGTTAATCATTTGTTTAAATATACTCTTAAACAGCTGTCACTTTAAACAACCTCGGACCCTTGTTTAAAACCTTAATCAACAAAATGGCTGACTAAATTTCAAACAGCTGATTTTATGTGCAATGACAAAATACAACAAATAGCCATTTAATATAGCTTATTTGTGTATTCTTATGAATTTTCTATAATATACGAATTTAAATATTTTGATTTCGTTGAAGTTTGGACAAATTGGAACGGGATATGTTGGATTTTGGAACAATACAGGACTATAATAATATGTTTTATTATGAAGATAGCCAATGACTCATATGAAGAAACGAATACCTAGTTTTCCAGAGCATTTTTTTATAATATTAGAAGCAGAAAAGTAGACAGATTTTCTGATGGTGAGAATTTCACTGCGCCTAGAGACACCAAAGGTGGCAATGGTGAGTTTCCAACCTGAGGCCGGGGTGTTGAGCCCCAAGCAAAAATAAGTTTACCCGCTACTTTAGTCTACTAACCGGAACAATTCAACAGCAAGCGCTTACGTTAAGGCGGCAGGAATAGGTAAGGCAGTGGTACCAATCCGGGTGAGTCGCTGCGAAACTCACCTCCTAGTCAGTTGTCACGGTGCTAGTGACGGTAAGCCTATGCTTGCTTTTTACGCGCTGTCTAACAGGAAGGTAGATGGTTTATTCTACAAATAAACTCAAACCAACACGGGGAAAGGTAGATAGCATTAGCAGGTAGATAGTTATAGATAAGGAATATAAATACTCCTTAGCAAGAGGTCATAGACGTCCGACACTGTATTCAGAAACAACATGGAAACCAAAGATAATTTAATCACTATGGAAACAACGATGTTGACTACGGATGACAATTGTTTAATTCACTTTTAGCAAAAGAAATACGCGTACAGCCACATTTCTACCAAAACCTACCAAGTTAAACAGTATTTAACTAAGCATTGTCAAAATTTACTTCATGAATAACAAATTTTTAAACAATGTTTAAGGCTTAATCAAGAGATTAGTTAAGCAATGTTTAGGAGGTTATTAAACTACTTTTTATGAATAAGGCAGTTATTATTTAGATTTTTAATGTTAGGTTGAAAATTGAAGTAAATTTTTCACTTTACAGATAGATTTTCATAATTTCCATCGAAGTGAAGAAGATTAATCTTTTAAACGGAAAGGTACAACTCAAAGCTATTCAGAAACATAAACAAAATTCGTAAGAAGTCTTAATTTTTTTTTAGAATTATTTTAAGTTTTTCCGATGGAAAATACTCAAATACACGTAAAAAATTAATAACTCTAAAACTGTGCAAAATCGCAAAACATACATAGGGTTGACTCGGATACCTCAAGGGGTGTCTTATCTCTGCAATTTCGCTTAATACTTTAGGGACACTATGTATATGCGAATGAACATGCAAGATACACTATTTTTATAAATATTAAGTTTTTGATTAGGCAAACGCAGTCTCCCACTAAGTGATATAAGGAAAGCCGTGTGATTGATCGGTGTCTTATGACGTTAAATAAAGGGTGCTAGGCACATGTTTAGACAAACGAATGTTTTTTTATGATAATGGAAAGCAAACAAGCAGACGGATTTCCTGATGGTAAGAAATTCACGCCGCTTAGAGACACCAAGGTAGGTAATGGTGCGTTACCAACTTGAGGCCGGGATGTTAGGCCTTGAGCAAAAGTAAATTTACCAGCTCCAAACCGGAACACGTCAACGGCAAGCACTGACGCTATGGCGGCAGGAATAGGTAAGGCGGTGGTACCAATCGGGGCGAGTTGCTGCAAAACTCTGTCACCTAGTAGGATGTCACGGTGTTAATGACGGTAAGCCTATGCTCGCCTTTTACGAGCTGCCTTGCAGGAAGGCAGATGGTCTGTTCTGCAAAGGAGCCCGGACCAACACCAACCAACCAACAGTATGATGAAGACGTGGCATCATTTGGAGACTTAATTTAAATTGGACTTTATAAAAGATGTTATTACTTTTTGTTGAAAATTTATTTTTTTAGAAAGTCTCCTAAAATATTTATTATTTGTATTGCAATAGATTAGTGATATACAAATAAAATTTATTTGAAGCCTCAAAGTTTATATGAACCAAAAAGTTGTTACCGTCTTATTAATAAATGTAGATATAATAGCAAAACCAACTTAGCTCCAAGATTGAGTTGACTTTTCATAAACATGGAGTAAAAGATGGAGTATAATATTTCGTAGCTATTCTCTTATTTAAAAATAATCTCATGCCATTACTACCTTTGGTGTCTCTAGGCGGCGTAATTTTTTGAGCATTATTAAATCAATGTGCTTGCTTGCCTTCCAATATCATGAAAAAAAAACAAAAAAGGTTACCAAAATTGGTCCATCCATTCACACATGATGCGATGAAAACGGGAAAGGATATTTTTTGTCTATAGTAGAGTATTATTAATTAACCTCTCTAAGTGCAACCCTAAATCGTTCCACACGTAACAAGTTTATCAAAGCTCGACATTAAAAATTGTAGTTATCATGTATGATAACTTACATCCACATATCCCCAACCAGCGACCATTGCTGTATCATTATTGACGAGGTGAGTTTCATTATTATAACGCATTAAAGCGACTCTTTGTATTTTCTGTCCCAATTGTATATCTTGCAGTGATAATGCTACAGCTATATCATTGGCCACAGTTCGTCTTTCATATTTCCTATGCGTTATGTAATGAACGATTTTATACTTCACACCACTTTTTTTATTAGAATCTCCCACGAATGCTTCTATGGTGCAAGATAATCCTTTGCAATTTTGAAGGCAATGAGCCGCTGTCAGGAGGATCCTTTGGTTTAATATCGAAGCACCGCAAACAAAAGCCGATGTGTTTGCATGAATATATAAAAATGCAGAATGAGCATGTTGTTCTATACTAGCATTTGATCCTTTATTCACAGTAGGTAAAATCTGACATTTCACTTCAAAATTACTGAGTAAAAAAGTTATTATAATATTCAAAAACATTTCTTTAACTCTATGTTTTTTATTTTAATTTGATATTATAAAATTTCATTTTATAAACATGTTTTTAAAATAATATTAATATTTTGTAACACTTTTACATTGACGTCGTAGTATACGTATTGTAATGTTTCAAAGTTAATTAAATCCAGTTATAGACCATTAAAATGGCTTAAAACCCAGCTGTTTTAATAGAGAGATAAGGTTTAATAGCGGTAATAACTATATATGAAACATATTTACAAGTGTAGTTTTTTTGAGACTTGTATTTTTAGTAAGATAATACATTGTTTATTAAAATTAATCTAAAAGAAGTGTCTTCACGCCAGTAGCATAGAACCGGTAGGTAGAGGTAGTTGGCAAACTTATCGCCAAACTGAATGCTGATTATGTTACTCAGTTGCCAACTCAAAATTGAAAAGTGTACATCAAATGCCGTCATTTGTGTTTGCTATCTCTATTATATTTCTGTTGGTCTTCGAAGACAGCAAATATAAAACACGTCATTTGACAGCGACGTGATGTACACTTTTCCATGTTAGTTGGCAACTGGGATACATAATCAGCCCACTAGACTTATTCCAATCCCGTGCAAAGTTGTAGAACGTGTTGTGTCCCGTGCATTGGTGGTATGTACTGTACAGCAACTTACCCAAGTACGGATCCTCCGCTTTAAATTTTCCTGTCACCATAATAACAGTGTTATTTTCTGGTCTAGAGGGTATGGTAGCCGGTAGACTTTAACCATTGGCCTAACGACCCGACAACAACTATAGTGTATGGTGTCTCTTACAAAGAGCCGTATACTCGCTGTCTTGTCCAATAAAAAAAGACGTGTGGTACTCGGAGACTGCCGCGAAAAGCTATTGCATAAACAGGTATGAGTCACCAGATTGCGGGGTGAAGAAGGGATTTCGCATGCGCAGTAAAGCTGATACAACCAATGCCACCTAGAGGCGAATTGCTGAATTAAAGAGATAAGCGTGATCAAAAAGTCATCAAAAGTTCTGCTATTCATCGATAGATGTCGGTGTGTTAGGTTATTTTTGTTACGGAATTTCTGGATTCGGTCTCCACGCTCAAGGGCCGCAACAGAAACTATGCAATAACTCAAAAAATTGGGGTACTTACTCTAACCGTCTTATTAATAAAAATCGCATACGCTAAGTATTATCCGAGGTTACAATGCACTATTTACTTCCCGAGTAATCGAGTATTATCTTCGCATTAAAAACTTTATTAATAAACGTGATGTAACCATAGAACAACTATACATTTCTTACACCGGCGTAAAAGCGTATCTTATGGCCACACACTTATTTTGTAAGCAAAAAGAGTGAGTTAGAGAGTACTAAATGAGCTAACATTTACCAAATATGACATAAATAACAGCGCCAATTTGACAATTGTCGTATTGTCCTTTGGATTGGCGGGAAAATTTTTGATGTGAAAAGACCCTGTTTTTGATGTGAACTTTCCAATCTAAACAAATAAAGATGTAAAATCTGGAAAAACTTAAGAACTGAATTGCTTAACTGATAAGCGTATTATACATCATTATTACAGAGATAAAGTTAAGTAAATGTTATAATTTAATACTTATTTATGAACATGTGTCAATAAAATTAGTTGACCGGAATAGATGAGGATTACCAAGTTTCATAAAGGACATTTATTGTTTGTACAGTTTTATTAAAAAAAATCAAGGATATGCTAAGTGCGATAAAAGTAATCATAATAGTAGAGGCAGGAGGTCAAGAGGTATAAATACTAGCTTTGGAAATACGAAATATACAATGTGACTTTAGAAAAAAAACTGGACTTATAACTTCATAATTAAAAGCGGTGTAACCATACAATAACAACACCTTTCTTACGAGGGACTAACGTGTATGTTATGGTAAAACAAAACATATTTTCGTTTCATTTGGCGGGAACGTTTAAAATTACTTGCGCGCTTTTTTAAGATTTCCTCCAAATGAAAACGAAAGAAGTAAAAAATAAAAAAAACTGAACAACAAAATTGTTGTAGTGATAAGTATATTATATATAACTTCGAAGATGATAAAATATAAAACTAAAACAGTGTAAGACAAAAGTAAGAAGCTGAGATTCTCTTCCTCCCTTCTTTTGTTTGATAAATGAAGAAGACGATTAACCTGTACCTGTTATGACAAAAATAAATATTGACTTTCACGTCTAAAACTAAAATGAAGGTACGAGTATCATAGGAAATTAAGGAGTTAAATAAAATTACTTTAGAAATAAAGCTAGTCTAAAACAAAGAAAAAGCCAAAGGCTTAAAATATGCATTTGACAAATTATAAATAAGGGAACATTTTATATTTTCTGTTTATTTAGGTATTTATTTTGTCTAAAACAGCAATTTCATAATTTGGGATAAATAGAAGAAATGTTATGATGGAAGAGGCAGTATGGCAATAGGTCTTAGCGTGTCTCAAAAGGAAACATAGATTAAAAAAAAATTACATATAATATAATATATGGTTGCCTCTGTGGTCTAGCGGTCCGGGCGTTGGACTTGACTGCATGAGGTCCCGGGTTCGAATCCCGGGTCGGCCAACACAAAGAAAATTGGATTTTTCCAATTTTCTAATATAAAATGTTGGTCGGGATTGGAAATGTGCCCGGTTGGCGATAGGCTTGCCACCTATCACATTGTGGGACTTAGTGTCTTCGGCTAGTCGTGGGTGCCTTGGTTGTACCTCTGCCTACCTCTTCGGAGATATGGGCGTGAAGATACTGAAGATACTTATTTTTATTTTCGCTCATAAACTTTACTTTCTATTTTTTAAAGCTTTCCAAACTTAACATTAAATAACGCAATTAAGAATCGCAAGCTAAGTTTTATTACGATTTTTTGATGGAATGCAATAACATATTTTCGGAAATATTAACTAAATGTCAAGATAGTCGATCCTTAATCTGTCATTAAACCATGTAGGGGCATGGACTATATTTATGTCAGAGATCAGCTTCGAAATAGTTTACTACATCTCTACTTCATCTTTATTAATAATGAATTTGTGTAATGTCAAGTTCAACCATAAAGTTTCACTCGCCCTGAGCTTATTAATAAGACGGTCAGCGTTTACACTACAAAGAGTTTTTGTTGGTTTCAGGGCTAACTTTATATGGAAAACCTTCCTTTACATAAAACCTTCAATAATGACGTATCCAAACCTTTTTAGGGAATCACTCCACCTATCGGTGAAACCTTGCATCGCAAATCCTTCAAATGAAGAAACTAAATGTAGCCTAAATTGCTGGAATTAAGAATATAAACTCACCGAGGACATAAAGAAATACAAAGTTATCAAGCTTGGTGTTATTACAATCCTGTGAACATTATAACTCGAGAAATTTCTGAGAATGGACGGATGTTTGTTACTTTTTCTCACACAAACTTTTAAACGAAAATAACACTTAACAGAAACACATTTTACTAGCTGTTCCGGCGAACTTTGCTTCACAAGTTCAGTTTATATGGGAAAAATTAAAATGTTGTTTTTCTTAATTTTCTTGAAGTTGAACGGAATAAAAATATCTTATACAGTTTCTGATTCTAAGCTACCTCCGCATCAATTTTTAGTCCAATGGATTAAGCCGTTCTTAAGTTATAAATAGTGTAACTAACACGTCTTTCTTTTATATATAGATACTTTAGAATATCTGGTAGGCCAAAATTTACAAAAAAAAAAAGTTGAGAGGTGTCAAGGGACACCCGGATGGAACGAAGTTCTCTCTCCCCCCCTCTCTCTCAATCTCTAATAATCCCTATCTCTCTTATAGAGAGAGACAGACAGAGAAACATGAAAAAAAAAAATAAAAAAAAGTAATAAAAAAATAAAGAAAAATAAAAAAATAAAAAAGAAATAAAAATAAAACAAACATGCGCAATCCTCAAAACTTACAATAGCTTACTATAGCAAAAAGTGTCGTGACAACTTTTCTTAAGAATTTTTTCCGTCTAGCCTCCTTTCACAACGCACAATAAGGAACTTCGTTCCAAAAACTATAAATTGGTTTGCGGACAAAGCCGCGAGTGGAAGATAGTCTGCAATAACATAATATGTTAAAATTTGTGTTAATATGTATAACAGTGGTTACTCTACTTTACCCATACGTGATAAAGTTTGAATGAAAGTTCCGTTACGAGAACCAACTAACTGTTTTGTTCCGGTTCCGGGCGTCTTGAGGATCGTAACAGAAGTTGAGATTGACAGGGAAGTATGTTTCCTCGCTAAATAAAATATATCTCGAGCAAAATCTGCATTTGGACAGCGGTATTATTTATTAATCTTGTTCGTAATTATCAAAATTGTTCAATATTTATTGAAGGTAAAGTAAGTATATGTCTGTTAAATATGGATAAACGTCATTTTCTACGTTCACTCTGATTCGGTCAAAGTTAAACTTTTTCCATTTTCATGAAACAATTATATTCCAAATCGATACTTTGGGCATTATGTTTCTTTTTCGTGTAATAATAGCGCCATCCCACAACATTTATTTGACTGTATTTGCATATCAAAGGCTGCATGGTAAAGATCGCTTTTTCGCCAAAAAGCGCCTTCTTTAAAAAAAAAGTCTGCCTTTGTGAATCACTTAGTTTCTAAGTTTTATTTTTTTTGTATTTAGTGCACACAATAAGGAGTTATTCTGTTATATTGTATTTAATCGCCCTTATCACAGACTAGTTAGGCAGAGGTTCAAGCAGAAGACCGGCTCATTAGTCGAAGATCTGTAGTCCCACAATGTGGTAGGTGGCAAACCTATCGCCAATCGAGCACATTCCCAGGCAAACCAATAGGAACGATTTCTCGCAAGACTTAGCCTGAGTCACGGTGCTAGTTACAACAAAACGAAATCTCTTTTGATCTGCTTTGCAAGAAAATAATTGACTTAATTATATTCGTTTGATTTATACTTTTAATTTATTCTGCAGAGTTAACAAAAGAATAACATTTTCTGATTTTATTTTTTTATTCTTGAGATACATACTTATGTAACAGATTTTTTGGCAATAGCGTTAGCATTTGCCATTAGTCAATTCAAAATTTGCATCAAATAGCCCGACTTACAAAATTGTGCTTAAATGATTAAAAAACAGTCATTAGTCGTCAAAGAAAGTCACTTCAGGGTCTCGAATAAAGCGGTGGCCTCCTTAATCAAGCTCAAATAGTAAGTTTAGACAGGAACGAGGAAATACACTAATATATATCTTCATGACAATTTCATTTGTGCACTTTAACTGAACAAAATGCAACCAAAATTGTCTAATTTCACTCAACTTAAACACGAAATTCAATTATTACGAAAAAACTACGACCATCTTTTCTCTCGTTGGCGCCAAAACTCAACGAGAAAATTTTAACCATAGTAAAACATTTGCTAGTAATAACTCATGTGACATTTATAAATATCGAATTTTCCTGACGTAACGTTATCTTGGCGAGGGCGGCACTAGCGGCGTTAACACAGCCGGCGCGTGCGCAGCTACACCTGAAGGCGGCTGACAGATTTATTGATTTACTGCCTTACTGGGCTCTATTCAAAACAGGCGGAATATTCGGTATACATACTGTTACAATGAGAATTAAAAAATGTCTTTCTCTTGTTATACTTTGTTATTTGTAAGCAACATTGTCAAACAGAATTTTTACGAATTATTGGCACCTTTAATAATGGTCCTTGTCATTAATAATTAAATTGTGAAATTATCATTAACAATAATAACAATAAATAATATGCCCTATTACTATTTCATTGGGTACCACGTCGTGACTTGATAATTCTTTTTTCAGAAGATAGCAAATGGTTCCGAAATGGTCCCACATAAATTTTAACAATATTCTACTAGTAATTTTTGAGTTATACCTAATAATGATTAAATTCGCTTATGTTGACCGACTCCAAAACTGATAGGTCAAGTCATAATAATATTAACTAGTGGTCGCCCGTTGGTAGTAATTCGACCATAATATAGAACAATGGCCAAATGAACTGGACCTCACTTTTTTTGTCATGTCCAAAAAAAGGCTTTAAATAGATTGGTTTGTTTTTATGTAGTAAACACCATACTGTTTAAAAATTACACCTAAATAGCCACAATTTTTTAAAATCACGTCAACTTACTTTTGAGGTTAGAATCTACAATTATCTTCACGTGACTGTGGCGTAGCATAAAAGTGTAGTCAGCGATAAGCGAGAAGGGTAACTAGTGATCCCGTTATTATTTATTTCGATTTCCCTCAGATTATTATTAAAAATAATAAAGAGACAAATCTGTCAAAGCACACTTTACTCTTATCTGTCCATCAGACTCGCAAGGTTGGCATAACATCACACGTACATGGTAATGTAATTAAACTCAATTACAGTTGAAAACTAGAAAAATGTAAAAAAAAAATAATTATTATCTTTGATTATCAATTGATTTCATATGAAAAATGAAAATGAAAAAAAAATGAGAATCGTTTCGTAGTCAGGTACGATTTGGCCATCCTTCTTTTAATATCTCGTTGATAAGAACGCCATCTTCATTTCTCAAGACCAACTATTTTGTTACCAAACTTTTTAGTGCGCCATCTGTGATCTGTTATCGTTATCATCGATATATTTGTTTGCGTGTGTCAAATGCATGGTAGTGTGGGTAATGTTTTATTTATTGATTTAATGTACTTTAGAAGCATTAATATTAAAAAAAATTAGCGTTCTGCACTTCTCCTACACATAAACTATAAGTGTGCCAAATTTCGTAAAAAGGGGTCCAAAGTTTTGACATTATGTAATAATATATAGATATTTGACCACCTCGAAATCATTCCTATCTTTCTAAAAAGTTATCGTCAATATCGGTTAGCTATAGTCCAATTAATCGGATAACAAACACTCTGTCTCTAGGCGGCGCGAATTTCAGGAATCATCAGGACATTCGTCTGTTTGCCTTTCACTATCGTAAAAAAATAAAAAAAACATATGAACTAAGAAATTCCTCCTTTTCTAGAGTCGCTTAAAAATATAACGTACTGATTGAATAATGAAACGCTTAAGTCATATCCTAATATCCAATACTGACAGATTTTCAGTCTTATATGGGCCCTAAAGTTGTACTAACATCTTCAATTAAAAGCTTAAAACGATTAAACGTATGTATGATATTCAAAATGATCAAGACTTTTAAAAACTCGTTTAAAACCAAAAGTTATGAGATGTTGAAGATTAAACGAGTGTAAAACACATTGATCAACCGATTTTGTATAAAATGCTTTCTTTTTTATACCTATGATAAAAGCAACTTGCCCGGGGATTTAACTGTTCCTGTCGCCATAATGTTTCGGTCCGGAGGTTAGGGTTGCCGGCAGACTTGTACCATAGGCTAACATCCTCACCGCAGGACAGATATGCACCTATATCATCTATGGTTGTCTCTTACCATCAGGAGGCCCATGTGCTTGCTCGATAACCTATCACATAAAAATCATAAATGCATTCCTAAAGATTATTACGAAAAGTTATTGGCGTTGACGAGACTTTGATTATCAATTTTGCCAATATTGAAATATAAACATTTATTTTAATAATGAGTCTAGTGAAAGTATCTTCATATGTAAAAAGTATGAAAGTATTATTCATATGGAGATATCCCCGAAGAGGTAGGCAAAGGCACAACCAGGGTGCCCACGACTAGCCGAAGACTCTAAGTCCCCCAACGTGATAGGTGGCACGCCTATCGACCGGTCACATATCCAATCCCGAGCAACGTTTTTTTATTAGAAAATTAGGAAAACCTAATTTTCTTTTTGTTGCCCGACCCGGGATTCGAACCGGGGACATCGTGCAATCAAATCCACTAACTAAACCGCTAGACCACACAGGCGATATTTTAATAATATCTTAAATAAAAAAGGTAGCGCCTAGCCAAATTTCAACTAGTCTTACATTGCTTGGAGTCTTGGCAAATATCAAGTTTTATCTCCAATTAACACATTGATATTGCTAGAAAAATAGTATAGATACAATCATATTTTACAAGACTGCGAACGCTGCATTGTTTCCTGTATCACGATATCTTATTAGCAGGGAAGGCGGATTACCAAAAAATCGGCCAAGTGCGAGTCGTACTCATACGCTGAGGGTTACGTACAAACCTATAGGTATTTGAGTGACAGTTCAACCATCCCAACATTTTATTATTTATGATGTAAAAAATATATAGAATTTTCGCAATTTTTCCTTCATTTGTGCTATAAGTTGCTTTTTGCCAATTTTCAAATTTTTAAGTTCACGCCAAGTGTCCGTAGAACTTGATGTTTTCTAAGTTCCAAAAAGTAGTGGCATAAACGGCTGTATCTTTTGATTGCGTTGGCTTAGAAGTTTATTTTTTTTTTCACAGCTCTAAGAGACAATAGACTTGAATATTTGATATTATTTTCAGTTTGATACCTCTACGTGTTCCTAACGAAGAGGGTGTTAAAAGAATGGACGACAAAATTATTATATAATTTTCGTTTTTATTTTGAGGTACGGAACCCTAAAAAACGACTTCTGTTTATATTGGACGCTTTAAACCAGATATAATACAAATGTTATTAGTTTGAAAACAAAACATACTGGTAATATTATCGTTCTGTGCAGGCCACGTTATATCGCTAAGGCCATTATTCCCACAATTCTCATATCTTTGCAACTATTTCTAAAGCAATATCGTTGAATTACACAGTACAACGCCCACAGCGTCGGCGCTATGTACCTTCGCATTGTTGTATATTATATTTTCAAGTGCTTTTATTCGATCTCATAACTTTGAAAATAGACCACCGTGTATGTTTCCTACAACATAATTGCGTCTTGTAGTTTTACGAAGACTTTAATAACTTGTTTCTATTTATAAGTGCATTGGACAACGATGGTAAATCACATATAAGTTGATATCTTTGATCGCCTCTCTGGTCTAGAGGTGCGGCGTAGGATTTGACTTCTTGAGGTTCCGGGTTCGATTCGGTTCGGTCTCGAGCCATAAAAAAAATAGAAAATTGTTTATTTTCAATTTTGTAAAAAGGATAATGTTGCCTGGGATTGTATTTGAGCCCGGTTGGCGATAGGCTTGCCCCTGTCATTTGGTGGGACTTAGTGTCTTCGGCTAGTCGTGAATGCCCTAGTTGTAACTCTGCGTAAATCTTGATATTCTAATATTCTTATTGTATTTTTTATTTTTATGATATTGGAAGGCAAACAAGCAAACGGATATCCCGATGGTAAGATATGCCACCTAAAAAAATGTATAAAAACAAACTCATCATTGTGGTAATTATTTTAAATACATTATCTTGAATCTATCGCCTAAAGGGTAAACTCGTTTCTGTTAAACTGTATCTTCCAATTTCCAGCACGGTCTTTAACGCTGTTTCACACTGATTTTTAGTCGAATTCTCAATTCTACACACTGTCCGGTTCTCGTGTGAACGGCTTTTGAATTACACAATTGAACGTGCTTATAAGAGTTTCTTCCAATCTACGAAAATGACTTTATAAAAAGTATCTTCACGCCCATATCCATGAAGAGGTAGAGAGAGGCACAACCAGGGCACCCACGACAAGCAAAAATGATAAAATAAAAAATAAATAAAATAAAGAATATAAAACAATAAATTTAAATGTTCTTTGAATTCTATGTCAGGTCATTTCATGAAAATAATCTGACTCAAAATATCTAGCAGCAGTTGTGTCGAGTTACAATTCAAATTTAAATTGATAATTTAAAAGTGAATATTTTTAATTTGAGAAAACGTCACTTTAGAAGTCCTTGAGCGAACACAGTTTTGTCACAGACCGAATTTAGAACAAATTCTAGCAATAACTTAAATCTAAAATACACTAAATATTTAGATTAATTTATTTATCTCTTAATATGACGGATAACTAAACAAACCTACCTTTAAAAATGTCTGAAATATATTTTCACAAGTACAGGCACAAGTAATATGAGTACGAGTACATCGAAAGACACACATATTTTAATATTAGACATACACTGACCATACTACTACCCTTCCCAGTTTCCCCGGTTTTGGTCCCGGTCTGCTGAGCAAATTATATCATTTGCCTCTCTGCCTGACATCTTATAAGAGAAGAGTAAAGGCGTAACGGGTCATTACCACCAATACCACTGGTGGTAGAGATCTGAGCAGCAACTTGAACGGGTAGGGATCTACCGTCTTACTTATTCCTTCGTTCATAATGACTCGTCCATGTTTTCATCCGGAGGGCAGGGTAGCTGATAGAAATGCAAACTAGGCCCACATCCCGGCCGCCGGACAACGATGCACCTGTAACATATTTTTAAAGTGTTATAACTAGTTTAATTATTTATTACCAAAACATTTTAAAACTATAACTAAATTTAATCCTGTCTACCATAAACTACCACCGTTTACAAACCCAGCCAGACAGGAGAAGAAACGGCGAAACAGAACTCACAGATAAGTAAACATTTCATACTAACAAAAATCATTGCTATAACTACAGCCTTCAACATATTATTTGTTGCAACTACAAGTTGTACATCTTCTTGTAAATTACTGACTAGATAAAAGGTCTTGTGTTCAAAACAAGCATTAGGTGGCCTCATAAATATAGCGGTTCATTACGCAGGCACTAACGAGTGGTTACAGCACGTGCCGGTACATGTAGGGATGCAACATCGTTCATAAAAAAACATCGATGCTATAATATCAATGTTTTTGAAAATGAAACATCGATGTCGTAAATATCGATGTTTATGAACGACACATCGATGTTTTTACGATGTTTTATAAAATATTAACAGGGTTGACTTACGGCCATGATATAGTGAGAAAAAGCGATTTCCTAAATATGTTGAATTAGATTCGCTTTAGTAATCAAATGTTGTATTGTACCCGCATTTGAATAATGGAAGAAGAACAAAATCTGTAAAAAAAATAATTTGGTAAAAATTCATAAACACGAACGACAGAGCTGCACATGGATGCCAAACATACGGCGGTTCGTTCATTTGCTCACTTTAAGCGTTAGAGTGAGACAAAAATACAAAATACAATGGCGTGCTAGTGACTAAGATTATAATATGTAGATTATTAACTAGCAAAGAGATGACACTACAACAGGACATCGCTCATAAAACATCGTTGATAATGAACGATGTATCGGTGTATTCTTTTTGTTTAACATCGATGTTAAAACATCGATGCTTATGAACGATACCTCGATAGTTTAAAACAACGATGTATCGTTTGCATCCCTATACATGGTATCATTTATACGAACGATCACAACCATGTATAATCTGTGGCTAATTCATAATATTTAGAAGAGTATTTGAATATCGCTACACGTTATGAATATTGCTTGATATCGATATAAAATGGATATTTATAATTTTATGTAAAAATTGTAGACATAAATTCAACGTAAAAAAGATATATTCACGCCCTATCCCTGAAGAATTAGGCCGACGCAGAAGCAGTGCACCCACGACTAGCCGAAGACACTAAGTCCACAATGTGATATGTGGCAAGCCTACTGGACACAAGTCCAATCCTGTGCAGAACACCGAGGAGTCAATTCCGATAGACCACAGACATGATCGCCGTAAATAGAGGTGATTAATACAACGTATCTTGTTCCATATGTCATGGGCGGATTGATAACCAGGGACGTACTAAGATATTCTAGACACGTAAATTTGCTCAAACTTTTTAAATTTTTATTCATTCATAAATATACATACTGCTAAATGATTCATTAAGGTCGCCATTTTGATATCGTTGCAATTAAGTTGTATCTTTTAGTGAGTTCTATATAGTAAGGACCCATCAATATGTTGCCCCGAAACTTGGCAAAAATCATCACGCTGTTGCACCCATTAAGAATGTCCACATACAACAATTTGCAGCCATTACCCACATTTCGGGACTCAGGAATCATGGACTTTTTGAGTACGCTAGGCACTAATTGTGCTTTTTGTTAATAATCCAATGTGCGATCTGTCAAGTTTTTGGACTAGTTACAACTTTGAACAAGCGTCTTTGAAATTTAAAACTATAAAACCATAACTTTTTTACGCATATAATTTTTGCAGCTTTGTTAATTACCGCCCTGGTGCTCCTAATCTCTTTATTTTGAGTAAATCTAGCCCTGGTTACTGGTGTAACAGATTCAGCATTATCTATTTAAAAAGGGCCCTCAATAATTTGATTATTCTTATGTGTGTTTATGGCTTAGCCTACACACACAACGTATCACTCACTATATTGGCATCTGCCTGCTATTTATTTTAAACAGTACAAGCGCCATCTGGTCTTAATACCAAATTGTTTGATTTTCTATATTACTAACATTTAGTAGAATGAAAAAAATAGTAAAAGCATAATAAATAAAAACATATACATACCTACTAAAGAATGTATAATGTTTAAAATAGAAACTACCGGTTCAAGTTAACTTAGTTGCGTAATTTCTGTTGTTCTATTACCAACAACATTGTCATTATAAAAGTTGTTGAAAAAAAAACGATTACACGTTTGTTACAGTAAGGTGTGTGATAAGGTCTTCATTCGATTATAGATAGTAGTTTCAAATTGTTGTAGCTAAATTTCACCTGAACTTTTGAACCATACTCCTGTTAGTATTTTTTCTCAAAATCAAAAAGATTTTCTACAGATTAAAAGACGTGGTGAACGAGTACCTAACAGATTTTATATTATTAGATAGAGAACATGGAGGCGGATATCTAGATCGTAGGGAACAACCCTTAACAGCAGGGTTGTAATTGAAACTAAGAATAAATAAGGCGGGGCTATTATTCCTATTAGTTGTTTGTAGATATTCCAAAGTCAGAAAAGGTGAACGAAAGCAATTTATACTTCTGTTAACTCACTATTAAATCAATTATTTATTTTTATGAATTAAATACTATATTATATCTTCTGAATAAGTTTCATCCCAAAAAAAATCGTCCAGGCGAGAAGTTATCCGCGCGGCTCTGGTAACAACTACTGCTGATAACCTGGAACTGAAATGTTTTTAATATCTTTTTTATTTTAATTTTACAAAAGCAGACGGTTCAGGACATAAAATGGTGAAACGGTGCGTTGACAACTTGAGGTTGGGATATTAAGGTTTCTGAGTAAATAAATTTATCAGCTACACTACCATCTAAAACAAAAAAAAGTCAGTGACGAGCACTGATAAACAGGTTGGCTGATAAAGCTAAGAAAGAACTACCAAGCTGGATAGGTAATGGCACTCTGCCTCCTTTCAGTCACGAAGTTAGTGACTTACCCCTACTACTTGGTGCAGATACTTGGACTCCTGCAGCTAGGGTTGTTAACTCTTTTTTAAGACATAACTTACTTATGTTTGAAAATAATAGGAAACAGTATTTAAAAAAAATGTACAGTACTTTTTTATTCAAATATGTTTTTTTGTGGCTTAATGTGCTAGAAAAAAATAGATTATTTTATTAAATAAAATTATCCACTTCACTATAATTACAACTACAATTAAAATTATCGAGGTGTTTATTTTTTATTAAATTACTAGTTGCTCTATTTATATCCTCCCGCCACTTTGCTAAAAGCGGTATTTGGATAAATTGATTTTTATTCAACAGTAAAAGTAAAAAAATAGTAAAATGTAGTAAAAACAGTACAGTACTGTTTTAACAATACAGTAGTGATTATATTCTCCTTGTGTAAAGTTGGCAACCCTATCTGCATCAGGAGTCCTGCCTGTAAGGAAAGAAGTTTGTCTATATTCTTCAATATCGCTAGCTTGGGATTTTGTGTTCACTTTTAGTGCCTTTAAGACACGCATTTTTTTAGGAAATGTTTTGTTGCCTCTCAATAATATAAAAGAAACTCGTTTTCATCTGCTTGTTTGGGATCCAATGTTATTGAAATCTATTTATGTCAGAAAATTGCTAACTTATTAAAATAGATTCAAATTACAGTGCACTCACTTCAAAAGCTTATATTAAACTTATCCCTAGTTTAAACCAGCCTCCGCAAACTACTGGTCATAATGAAATTAAGTTTTGCGCGCCAAACCCACGTTTATGAGAAATAAACTAGCGGCCATTTTGTTTAAATCAACAGGAAAAGGTTAAAATGAGGATAAAGAAATTATAGTTCTTTTATTCTTTACCATTTACGATATGAGTGAGGAAATAACTAACGACTGTCTGTAGATATATAATACTAGCTGATCCGGCAAACGTTTTCTTCTGTTTAATCACCTAGTGGGAATGATATGGTGTATACCTATTACAATCTGTTATAAAACGACATGTTTGAATATACATAAAAATACAAAAAATTAAAAATCGGTGGAGCCGTTTTGTACATTTCTAAAAATAAAAGGTATAATGTAGTTAAGAACCATCTCTTTCACGTCAGCTTTAAAACAACAAATTCCGCATCGAAATCGATTCATCTGATGACTTTGATTCACACATACACACACACACACTCACACACACACACGCACACACACACGCACACACGCACACACGCACACACACACACACACACCACTCCTTAACATGCTAGCGAACTCTTCGAATTCAAATTCAATTCATCCGTAGCTACTTCTGAAGTTTAACAAAATCTACGAGTACGTAAATCAGAAACAATAACATCCTTAGATTCGTCATTTCCCAGATGAAATTCGAGGTTTAACCACCGCATCCGTCCATTCATATGTTTAATGAAATAATTGCATTCCTACCCACAAACTGACTCATGTCAAATAATATTTCAAGCGGCTAGGTATTGCACCTGCTGGAGCATCGGCCATGCTCGGCGGAGCACGACGCTTGCGCCCGCGCAGCCAGCCGTGGCTGATTCCGAAGAAGCCGTTAAAAATGTAGACTCGATTCTAATTTTGAATGCTTTAATTTTCGACTTACAAACTAGAAGCTAATGACTGCTTAAACCTGCCACATAGTCGGCAATGTTAACAAACTGATAAAAACACGTTGAACTTCAATAAATTATCCACAAACTCACTAACTTGTAGTCAACGTAGTCATTAAAATTGTTTAAAAAACACATTATAATACAAATGTGCATTAATATACCCCTATAGTTAAAATAAAGATAATATTTGGGGGTATTCATAAATACGATTTAATTTTTTTTATGTTAAAACAACGGCGTCAAACTTCAAGAAATAAAAACAAAATTGTTTCAAATACATACATTACTTATTATGCATCAGGTGTCAGTAAAATTTTATCAAATATTTTCTAATATTATAAAGAGGAAATGTTTGATTTTTTGTTTGTTTGTTTCAAATAAATAGGCTCCGAAACTACTGGACCGATTTCAAAAATTATTTCACTCTTATAATGCTACATTATTCCAGAGTGACATAGGCTTTGTTTCATCAAAATCGGTGCTGTAAAAGCCAAGTTACGTAGGCGAAGCTTCGTGAAACCGCTGTGTTAAATATTGAGGATAAGAGCATTTTCTCGTACTGTAAAAAAACTTATTAGATCTTAATCGTCTTTACAGTTTAGCCTAGTTTAGTTTACAGTACAGTTGTTTAAGTTTAACAGTGTAGTTCAGCAGTTTAGTTTACTTGCCACTTTAAAAGTCCAAAAACATAATACCTAAGTACTAAAAATGTTGGTAGTTTAGTGCAATATTGGATTTTTTTAAATATTTATATCTAGGATTTAAAAGCACTACGACATAATTAGACAAAAGGTTGCGTGCACTGCTCGACAGGATTTTCCTATTAGATGGAAATAATACTAAATAATTTCACAAAAGAGTATCCGAAATATGGTGTCAAAAGTCTCCGACACCGGCGTGTTTGTTTGAAAAAGGTAATGAATGCGAAGGAAGCCAAACAGTTCTGCTAAGATTATGGGATTTGGCACCCAATTATCTCTGTCCACCCTGTAACGGCTTGCCGTGAAGATATGTATACAAACAAATTAATAAAATATAACTAGGATAATAGGTTCTAAAACTAGGATTAATGAAATACAATAAATGATGAGAAACATCTATCCATTGATCATTGGGCATTATCGCCATTTCGTGATATTATAAAGTTTCATCATGGGTGTATACTTCTTAAGGCCCCATACTTAGTCAGCCAGAAGAGCCAATCAGCGCACTCCCCCGTTCCATGAGTACTATGAAATATTGCGCTCTAAAGTAAACGTCTTAAGCGCCAAATCACTATTTTTGACTTTATAAAAGTAATTTGAAAAAAAATATAAAAACTGAAACAGTTATCTTTTAGGTATAATACTTATTTATGTTTATGTTAAATCTGGTGTCGATATTTTCGTAATTGAAGTAGACAGATGGGTTTTGCTTTCAAAAAAGGGTTAACTTTTTGATTTTTTTCTATCGAGCAAAGTGAAATGAATCGTGTTTTGGAAACACTAGTCTTATAAAGCATATTAATGTTAATCTTGTGTATTTTTGTCGCCAAGATCCATAATTGCTTTGTATGAAAAAAACAGTATATTGCTGACGTATTTTAGCATACATGGCCCCTTAACTTAGCAAAGGATACTGCTATTTATTTTTACTATTAATGTAAAACAACGAATGGAATTATGTACACTGATTAATATTAAGGTAAAAAAATAAATTACTTGAAATTCATTGAGAAGTTACAAAACAAGTTTTGAATTTTAAAAGTTATTACAAACTTGTTTTTATTGATTATAATACTTTATAACTTAGATCTTTACTTTGAAGTATATTAACCATAAAATAAAAATCTTTATAATATATTTTTAAAATTAAGTACTCATTATGAAATTTTTGTTAGTATTGAATGGTTAAACCTAAAGAAAAAAATTATAAACTCAATATAATTTGAAAAATCTTTACAAAAACAGATAGAGAATTGCACGCATGTTGGTACTTGTTTCTGGCTTTTTGATTTGAAAATCTGATTTGTTTTTTTCCTCGTGTCAGTCCAGGTCTGCTGTAGAATAGACCATCTGTAATAGGTATCCATAAGTGGTAACTAGGTGGTAGAGTCTCGCAGAGACTCACCTAGATTGGTACCACCACCTTCTCTATTCTTGCCACCATAACGTGTTCCGGTTCGGATGGTAAGGTAGCCGGTAAACTTTTTTTTGCTTGAGGCCTAACATCCCGACCTCAGGTTGGCAACGCACCATTACCACCTTTGGTGTCTTTAGTTGGCGTGATTTTTTTACCATCAGGAAATCCGTCTGCTTGTTTGCCTTCCAATATCACAAAAAAAAAAAGAGTGTGTACTCA
>NJDC01000551.1:99537-133314 GCA_002245475.1 Calephelis virginiensis | reverse complement strand
TCTATAAAAGTTTAATATACCACTCGGAAAATAATGATTGAAATGTTGTGATGTTGTTGTTCCCCCGTGTTGGTCCGTGCTCCTTTGCAGAATAGATCATCTGCCTTTCTTGCCAGGCAGCTCGTAAAAGGCGAACAAGAAGCCTTAAAAAGTTTTCAATTAAAAAAATAATATGTTTGCGCGAATTAAAGCCGTATAAATCATAAGTAGGTAATTATATATATATATATATTACACAAAAATACACCTATTTCGCTCTTACAGCTAGACTACCTCCTAAAGGACTTTACAATACTTAATTTGCCTACCGGAACCAGTTTGCTAGTGTGCAATTGAAACAGGCTTTCAAAATTTAATATTCTTATTAGCCAGATTAATTCGCGTTTTATATTTATTGGACCATAAAAAGCGTTACGAGGATTTATTATTATTTACAAGTAAATATTAAACTAATTAAACTGCAGCAAATGACAGTTACGGTTTAGATAACGGCCATTTTGTAGGATACATGTGTTAATTCCATTCGTTAAAAATATGACACGATTGACATAAATATTAACATATGTTTAAAGTTTTTAATCCACTTCAAAAAGAGGAGGAGGTTATACGTTTGACTTCAATATTTTTTGTGTATGTTTATCGATGTCTCTGAGCCTATTATAAAAAATCCTTTTTTACTTGAAAGAGACCTTCCGATTTGATTTTTTTGTGTGTGATAATGACGAACGATGTCTCTGTCATTTCTGACCAGATTTCAATCAATATTTTTTTCTTGAAAGAGTGTATTTTCGAAGTAATTTCATTGCTACTAACCATGTCTGGATCTGATGAAAGAATCTTAGAGAAATCTAAAAAATCCAAGATAATAATACTTAATATTTGTGTACGTAGATAATTTACTGATTGGATGTTTTTAGCATTTTTTTTACTGCATTTTAATCATGGAACCATGATTTGTGAAAATGAATGTTTTAAAAAAATGGAATTTAATTCTTTAATTAGTCTGTAATAGTAGAATAACAACTAAATATTGAAAAAAAATAAATGAAAAAATTGAAAATCACGGAGCAGGCAGTACGAAGTTCTCCGGACTGGTAGTTAATTATAATTAAATATTAGAATCTTGGTTTTAATTTACAATTTCTGTTCGTAAAGTATAATTAAAGTCCCAATCAAAATAATTATTAAACGTGTTTTTCTTTTAATTTCGTTAATATCTACTCCCGAATAGGGTTACCATGTTATAGTTTGATAAAGTTAAAACAACCAGCTCATGTTATCCCTTCTGTGGTCTAACAAACACCGGGCGTGTTGGCGTTAGCTACACGAGGCCCGAGATTCGATTCTTATGTCGGTCATTTTAAATGTGGATTCCATACGTCGGGCAACTATTTTTTTTTAATTTTGTTATCACAGCAATGTGGGCAACATTGCTTAACAAAATAGAAAAAAATATGAGATTGGATGATTACCCGAGTGGCGACAAGTTTCCCACCTATCACATCGGGGGACTCAATCTTCCTTCTGCAAACTGTGGGTGTTCTGGGGGCTGATTATGTATCCCAGTTGCCAACTAAAATGGAAAAGTGTAAATCAAATAGCTGTCAAATGACGTGTTTTATATTTGCTATCTCAAGTGACCAACAGAAATACAATAAAGATAGCAAAAACAAATGACGTCATTTGATGTACACTTTTCCATTTTGAGTTTGCAAGTGAGATACATAATCACACACCCAGGTCTGCATCTTCCTACCGCTTTGAGGATACGAGGAGGATAATACAAATGGAAAAAAAGGTAATTGCCTAGGCTTTTTAATATTCTTCCAATTTTTTTATATTTCTTTCGTCCAAAATCTTCTAACTTTTTAACTCTGTCTTTTAACCGAACTTGCAAAAGTAAGGAGATTACAAGTTCGACTCCTATATTTTTATATTTGTTAATCGATCTGTCATTTCAGAACAGATTTTAAACAAACTTTTTTATTTAACGCAGCACACTAACTCTGGATCTGACGATGGAATTCCAAGGAAATCGAGAAAAAAGATCATGGTCAAATGCCAAATATGGGATATATGACTTATAGAAATCGAAGTCGGTTTTTCCGCGGTTTGAATGTGGCTAAATTACATTTCAAGTTTTCCTACTTGCATGACTTTCTACTAACTAATCTTCTTCTAAAAACTATGTGGTAGCCCTCTTTTACGAGGAAAATGGGTAGCTTTTTCTTGCTATCGGATAGGTCTCCTGAATTCCACGGCCTTCTACTTAATAATCATCCTAAGTATCTTCACGCCCATATCCCCGACGGGGCAGGCAGAGGCAAAACCAGGGCACCCAAGCTAGCCGAAAACACTAAGTCCCACAATGTGATAGGTGGCAAGCCTATCGCCAACCGGGTACATATCCAATCCCGAGCAACATTTTTTTTATTAGAAAATTGGAAATACTGCATTTTCTTCGTGTTGCCCAAACCCGGGATTTGAACCCGGGACCTCATGAAGTTAAGTCCAACACTTGGACCGCTAGACCACAGAGGTTCTTCCAATAAAACTCATCTAGTAGCCCTACTCTTAAACGAGGAAAATCAATAGCTTTAACTTTCTAACCTCTTGTTAATCAGGAAGATCTCCTGATTTTCACGGTCTTCTACTTAATATCAACTACTTAATCAATACTTAACTCTTGTTTATCAGGCCATGACAACTTCCGTGGCCTTCTACTTATTAATACTCCCCTCAAAACCCTAAACCCTAGTAGCCCTACTCTTTATCAAGGAAAATCAGAGGCTTTCAACTCATGCCATCAGGAAGATAATCTGCCTTTTTCGGCTTTCTGCTTATTAAGCTTCCTCGAAAAGCATCTGACAGCCCTACTCTCGTACGCGCAAGATCAGTGGCGTCTTCTGAGCAGGTTTGCTGACCGAAGCAGTGAGCGGAACGAGGGGGCGCCACGGTCCGCTGCCTCAGGGGATAATGACACTGACTTGCCAATCATATCTCACTTCTTCAAGTGGCGTTGGATTTTCCATTATTAAGTATATACTTTGTTGTAAATAGTTTTTACGTGAAAATATTTTTTTACATCTAGAACTCAGACGATACCGAATTTTTGTGTATACATAGTTACATGTGTCTAAAAAACGAAATCTAAATAGGTATATAAAAGAAAGTAGTGTCAGTTACACTATTTATAACTCAAGAACTGCTGAACCGATTCGACTGAAAATTTTTTGGGGATATAGCTTAGAACCAGGAGACGGATATAGAATACTTTTCATCACGTTTGACTTCCACGAAACCAGGAAAAACAATATTTTAATTTTTCCCATACAAACTGAACGGGTGAAACGAAACAAAAACGAAGACAAAGCTAGTCTACATACATACAAAAGAAAATCGTGTTCCTTACATTATTTGTAACTCCAAAACGGCTTAGCCGATTGGGCTGAAATTGATAAAAAGGTGGCTTAGAACCAGGAGACGAATATAAAATACTTACTTTTTATCTCGTTCGCCTTCGAGGAAACCAAGAAAATCAACATTTTAATTTTTCTCATACAAATTGAACAGGTGAAACGAAGTTCGCCGGAACAGCTAGTCTATATACAAAAGCTAAGGAACATCTTGATAATGTCAACTTTAAAATTAAAAAAGTATCTTCACGCCCATATCCCCGAAGAGGGTGGCAGAGGCACAACCACGGCACCCACGACTAGTCGGCGAGTCGAAGACACTAAGTCCCACAGTGTGACAAGCCTATCGTCACCGAGCACGTATATCTAATCTCGGGCGACGTTATTTTTATTATAAAATTTGAAATTTACATTCCATAACTTTTTTGTTGCCCGACTTTAAAAAGTCAGCATCGAAATCCATTTAATTTGTATAAAACTTATGATGCCACAGAAGAACACACATACACACTTCCACCCATACACACAAATTTATAAAAATTCTCGTTTTCCTATCGTCACAAAATATTGACAAATGAGTAAACTTACCATAATTTTGTAAACCAAAAGTCATTTGAGTAACGATCATTTATGAGGATATATTTTAAAATGAACACGTATTTTGAAAGGACGCTTTATATGTATGTATATTTTTTTATGATAATGGAAGGCAAACAAGCAGACGGATTTCCTGATGGTAAGAAAAATTACCCGCCTAGAAACACCAAAGGTGGTAATCGTGCATTGCCAACCTGAAGCCACAATGTTAGGCGTCAGGCAAAAGTGAGTTTACCGGCTACCTTACCCTCCAAACTTGAATACATCAACGGCAAGCATTGGACGTTATGGTAACAGGAATCCGGGCGAGGTGAGGCCACCTAGTAGGATGGCACGGTGTTAGTTACGGTAAGCCTATGCTCGCCTTTAACGAGCTGCTTGGCAGAAGGCAGATGGTCTGTTCTGCAAAGGAGCCCGGACCAACACGCGCCAACATTTCTTAACATCAGAAAATTCGTCTAATCGTTTACTTTACAATTGCATTTGCATTCTTTCATTTGTCATTTTTTCGTACTGGAATAGCGATAAAACGCCTTAATACAGTTAATAATGAAACATAGTAGAGGCAGTATCCGGTTACTCATAAGCTTATTACATCAAGATTAAAAATAAACTATTGTGAGGAAATATCGCATAGCCTATTAAACAATGATATCACACGATAAATTTAAAAGTGATCTAATTTATCTAGACCAAATTTATACTTATATCTATACTTCCATAATAAAATTATCAATGCGAAAATCCGTCTGTTGCTCTTTCCCGGCTAAACCGTTGAACTGATTTTGATTAATATTAATACGCGTATAGCTAAACATATAAATCGTCAAAAATAGACTAACTTAATTCCAAAAATTCACCCTCAAATGACTATAACAGGGTATAAAAAATTGTATAAAAATCGTAATTATTTTAAGTCGCGCGGAACACTGCTACTGTACAATATATTAGCGCCTCGTTGGCCGAGGGGTAAGCGTACACGATTACTCCCACCGAGCAATCGCGAGGCTTGGGTTCGATCTCCGATGGATACTCAGTCATCCACTTTTGTGTAAAGGTTCGTAAGTGCAAACTGCAAAGCAAAGACCTAACTGATAGATAAAGATAAAGATAAAACAAGAAAGTTTACTAGTTTATTTATATCGATTGTTTTTTTTCACAATAATTTCGTAACGCTAAGAACTCACGACGGGTAATTTTTGCGGTCCCGCAGCCGCCGCGGTTGAGATTATCGCCCGCAAACTTGGCGGTTGATTATAGCGCGGGCCGCGGTTGCGATTGAATAATCAGTACAAATAGTATAAAATGATCGCCCGCCAAGCGAACGCAGAGCCCGCGGTCGCAACCCGCCGGCGGCGGCAGAAGATCGCCGCCCGCACGATTAACGGGCAGACGACCGCTCGCGGGAACCGCAGACAACCGCAGACGCTGCGGGCGAAAATCACGTCGTGAAATGTGAACTTAAGTTTTGCATATAAATCTACATTCTACGGGATCTGCGGGCCCGGAACCGCCACGGGCGCGGGTAGAAACCGCGCCATGAGTTCTCAGTAAGTGTCGTCTCTGACTGACAAAAATATATAGATATACAGACAAAACAAGCAAGTTTAATTATTAGATTTTTTAAATATTTATTAATCATTTATTATTTTTTATTAATTATTTAGAAGTGTCGTCTCTATAAACAAACAAGAAGTTAGAAATAAATCAAGCAAGTTCTTTCTCTCTTTAATTTTCGGCATTCGCGTTAGCATTTTGCCATTAATCAAGTAGAAATTTGGATCAAGTAATGCGATTTACCAAAATCAGGTTTCAATTATTCAAAATTAGTTACAAGTCGTCAATAAAAGTCAAGTCAAGTCTTGAGAAAAACGGTGGCCTCGTTACTGAAGCTCATATAGTGACATTTGGCGGCAACAGGGAATTACACTATACTCTAATTTCTTCATGATTATTTCATTAGTGCACTTTCACTGAAAAAAAATTGTACAAAATGGCACCAAAATTGACTAATTTCATCCAATATAAACACGAAATTCAATAATTATGAAAAAATCCATCGCTGCCAAAAATCAAACGCTGCCATCCGTGTTGGATTCGGCGATCGACCTTTTTTGTGAATTTGGATTTACCTAACTGAACAGCTTGAGCTAGGTAGATACACATACTGATCAACAATTTCAAAAATTCAGTTCCCAACGTAAACTGGTATAAGTGCAACATGAACATTGAACATGACTTTCGTCTTGTCCAAGTTCGTCCACCTGTTGGGAAACTCTATCGAGGTCACCGAGCATCTTGCTCAAGTCTTCCAGCGATTCTGCCATGACTACAATATCATCTGCGAATCAAAGGTGAGTGATGTACTCGCCGTTGATATTGATGCCGAGTCTTTTCCAGTCCAAAAGCTTGAAAACATCTTCTAGTGCAGCAGTGAACAGATTCGGTGAAATAACGTCTCCCTGTCTCACACATTTTTGCAACTGGATCGTTTTCGAGCTCTGATCCTGTAATCGAACCGACAAAAGGTCTTTTTCGTACAAACACTTCAATGTATCGATAGTCGACGCGGCACCGCTGTAATGACTAAAGCTCCGCCCATGTCTCAACCGAATTTAAGGCTTTCTCGTGATCCACAAACTCTAAACATAATGGCCTATTGTACTCTTCGGACTTCTGTCTAATCTGGTGCAGCGTGTGAATGTGGTCTACGCTACTAAATCCTTTACAGAACCCGGCTTGTTCGGGAGGTTGGAAATCGTCTAACCTGCGTGATGTTCGTTTTGTGATGACCCCTGAAAACAACTTGTAAACGTGACTCAGAAGTGAGATGGGTCTATAATTTTTCAATAAGAATTTGTCACCTTTCTTGAAAAAGAGAACCACCACACTTCTGGTCCACGATTATGGAAAGTGTTCCATAATCGTGGACTAGAAGTGTGGTGGTTCTCTTTTGGCAAAGGCAGTGCCTTCGAGTATGACGGAATTAAATATCTTCTGGAAGACCTTAAGTACTGGCATTCCACCCGCTCTCAGCAGCTCAGCAGTAATTCCATCGTCCCCTGGCGCCTTACTGTTCTTCAGTTGTTTCAAGGCCAACCGAATCTCGTACAGGCTGACGTCCGGGATGTCTTCGGTGTAATGTCGGGTGAGTCTGGCTCTAGGGTCTTTAGCCAAACTAACAACGGGTCGTGTTGAATTGTACAGCTGTTCATAGGACTTCTCGACCTCTCAAAATCTCAGCCTTAGATGAAATTACGGTGCCATTTTCGGTCTTCAGTTTTATCAATTGGGTCTGGCCAACAGACAAATCCCTAGCGAACACCTTGGAGTCCTTATTACGTTCGATAGCTTGTTTAATACAAGACGTATTAAAGGTACGCAGGTCTGTTCGCAACGCCTCATCTGTTTAGCTCCCTGTACTTTTGCATATCAAATGAAGATTGCAACCATTTCATCCAGTTCGCCAATAACTTTGAGAGTAAGGTCTGAAAGCTTTCCTGTTCTTTTCCTACTTCGGGTCTTAAAAAATTTCGACCTGGCCGCTTGGACAGCTTGCACAAACCCATTGTTCAAATCGTCCGTTGATTCGCATTCTGCCAGGAATTTGAAGCGATTTTAAAGTTCGAGCTGATCTTGGCATTGGACTGGGGTTAAACGGAGCGTATACTTCATCAGCCGTATTCATATCATTATCCATACCGTTCTAGTATTATAAATACGAAAGTTAAGTTTCCCTCCCGAATACGTTTATTCACATTTTATTTTTTAACTTAATTACATATTTTTTAAATAATTAATAAAGAGTTTTTGTATGTGTGATAAAACATTTAAGTATAATTAAAAATTTACATGGTAAAAATACTAGCAAAGATTCATTTGGCAAGGCTATTAATAGGCTACCCGTAAATAAGTGTTGATTAATTAAAAGCATACCATTCACTTAAAACTGCCTCTAAAATGACAAAGAAATGGTTTTTACCAACCCAAAATCAAGAAATATGTTAAGTTTTGTTGTTTTGGACCAAGTTGCCACGGAAGTACTTATCTAAAGCTACAAGAATAGGTAGGAATAGGTTAAACAGTGATACCTATTCGGGCGTGAAAGCTATTTAAGTTCCTCGATTATCATTGTAGTTCACTCTTTCAAATTGAAGAATACTGAACGAACAATTTAACATCAATAATGAAGGTATCAGACCGGTGATTGGACGGTCGCGGTCTATCACCCACTGTGACATTTCGACATCTTCGATAATAACAAGGCAATTATATTATTAGTTCTAAGTAGACCAGTTTTATATTCAATTGAAAATTAAACAATTATATGAAAACATGGTTACAAAGTTGCTTAATAAAACTTTTTCAGATAGGTTTTTTTGTAGAATAATTATTGTCTTCGTCAATAGTTGTTAGATAAGTAGTTATTATAGTTATAGATTGTTATTTTTCTAACTTATTTGCTAATGCATAACTATAAACATTTACCATATTTATAAGTGAAAACTTGTAATTGGCCCTACATAACATTATTTTTGTATTATTAATTTTGCTAGCTGTAATTTTTTCCTTAATGGTAAAATAAAATAAAAGTAAAGTTCGCATTTTTAGTAAGTTCATTGTATATAATACTACCTACTACTAATATTATGAAGAGTGCGAATACAGGACTTTACGGATTTAAAGAATTCTTTAACCAAAAAGGTTCTAGACGGTTGTAAACATTGGTTCGCATCCGTCTATACCGTCTTTTATTATCCCACACTAACCCTACTGACATAGGCTTGATAAGTAAAGCTGTATGCTTTACCTAGCTTACTAGAAAAAAGGTGTGCTTCTTAGAATTCAAAAATGACCTGAAAGTGGAAGCCAGACAGTCTGGCGCCGAAACACGTTCGTGTCAAAGCGGTTTATCATTCCTTAAGAAGATTCAATAATAAAGCGCAGTAAAACTGCAAAAACCGACTTTTTTTTAATGATATTGGAAGGCAAACAAGCAGACGGATTTCCTGATGCTAAGAAATTCACGGCACCTAGAGACACCAAAGATGGTAATGGTGCGTTGCCAACCTGGCCGGGATGTTAGGCCTCGAGCAAAAGCAAGTTTATCGGCTACCTTACCCTCCGAACCGGAACACGTCATGACATTATGGCGGCAGAAATAGGTAAGGCTCCCACTATTTCATTGGGTACCTCGTCGCGATTTAATAATTCTTTTTCATAAGATATCAAGTGAGTCCCAGATGGTTCCACAAAAATTTTATCAACATCCGACTAGTAGTTTCAATGATGCGGTCGTCAACAAAAACAAAAATGTATGCATTATTAAGTATAACTCAACAGATACCAGTAATATTTTGATAAAAAATATTTTTACCACCTCGGAATCATAACCTATCTTTCTAAAACAATACCATTAAAATTGGCTAGCTATTGGCTGAGTAAACCCATCACAAACACACAAAAAAACATACAGTTGAATTGAAAACCTGCTCTTTTTTGAGGCGCTTGAAAAACAAATGTCCATCCATTCGAAGACCACTAGTTATGATATAGGATAGAGAGTAAGCGGCGACGGTTCTAATGGGAATGGAGCACTATAATATTATTAATTCGTGTTTACTCTGTTTATTAAATAATGTTAGTGTTGTAGCATAGGGTTTAACAAATAGTATAGGTCTTATATTATATAATGTACCATCACATTAATTATTGTATACATATTTTAAAATAAGGAAAAAAGACAAGCTCGCTGAGTTTCTTGCCGGATCGTCTCAGTGTGAGGCTGCGTTTCGATCCGGTGGCAGATGTAGTATTAGGTAGGTATATAGACGCATCACGTCAAGTGCGTCTTATATACCTACCTAAGGTATATGTGAAATAAAAATATTTTTGTTTTTTTTTTAATTTATATATCTAATTTAGTACTAACAGTTGTTGAAGTGTTCCAAAGCTTAAAGACTGATCATTTATTAAAGTTCAAAAATGTATTAAATTCAAGGCCTTTAGAAGACAGAAAAACTTGGAATTAATTGCTCCTTGTACTAATATCTACAAATTATACATGTGATTTTGTAAATTAGATTTATAAGAAAAAAGACAAGACTTTCGCCGGATCTTCTCAGTGAGTGACCGCATTTCGTTCTGATGGTAGCATTTTTTTGGTTTATTCGTCACAAGAACATTTGTAAGATCCAAATGAAATAGACATATTCTATTTTATTTTTTTCTATTCTTGGACTACTCACACTAGGTGCAAAATCAGTATTCTATACATTCTATACTTTACATTATAATTTCAAAACTCTGCCTTTCTGTTACGCTTTCATGGCTAAACCGAAGGCTCAAGTTCAAATATAGAAAATACAAAATAAACATACAAAATTCAGCTGCCTATGGATTACGAGGAGGGTTGAAAATAAGTATGAAAATACATTCTACGCATACAAAGTCGAGGGTAACCAGCTAGTTAATTAAAACTCAAAAACCACTTGCCGGATTTTGACAAAATACCACAGAAATATGGCTTTACAAAAAAAAAATAATTAAAATCCAATCATAATTGGCAGAGAATACGCGAGGTACTATTTAAATTATAGACGAACTATATTCGTCAAGCTTTGGAAATCCAAATGTATTCTAAAAATATCTATATAGAGTTGTTATTACATAATTAATCATTTCGCTTCAATTTAAATTAGGTCAGCCAATTTAAAAATAAAAGTTTAAAGTGTAAAAAAAGTAAAAAGTGTAAAGCCGAAGCGCTTAATTTAAACAGTAGTACTGTACGTAACCTTAAAAAAACATACCATCGAATTAAGAAGCTCCTGCTTTTAAGTCAGGTAAAAACTGTAAGTTTAATGGAAGCTAAGCTTGATATCAGTAGAATAATTAAAAAGCAAGCCCTGCAGTGGACCGTAGAACCCCAACGGGTCGGTGAACTTGCTGCAAGTCGATAATTAACTCAGTCCAACTCCTTATTACAAGGAAGTGACAATTGAATTAGCCTAACTAGAGCTAACTCTATTATAGATGAAAATGTTCAACCTGGATAGGGTTGCTATCGTTCTTATAATGATACTGGCTGACCAGGCAGATGCTGTTCTGTTATATTTTTATTGTGCTTTTAGTAAAAAAAATGGGGTGAGTCACCCTTATCACTTAGGTGTATGAAAAATAGATGATGGTCGATTCTCAGACATACTCAGTATGCTCACAAAATTTCATGAAAAGCGTTTCGCAGGAGTACGGAAACGAACATTGTGTGTCACACACGAGAATTTTATGTATAATAAATATTAGAAGGAGTGACAAGGATAGCTAATATTCGGCTATACATTATTTTCCATACAATAATATTCCCCTAGCGAGGTTGCTTGCATAACCTTTATATTACCTATTTCTTTGCTGGGAATAGAGGGTTGAAAAAATGTTGGAAGTTGGCGGGAACGCTAAACGTGGGAAGGCGCGCTTTTCGAGGATTTCATCCATCTCTAAGATAAATTGTAGATTAAATAAATGGCTGAATTGACGAATATGTAACAATAAATAGATTTTGCAACACTAATGACGATGTTAATATTACAAAATGTGGATGTTTTTTTAGGATATTGGAAGGAAATTCACATCGCCTAGAGACACCAAAGGTGGCAATGGTGCGTTGCCAACCTGAAGCCGAAATGTTAGGCTTCGAGCAAAAGTAAGCTTACCGGCTATCTTACCCTCCGAACCGGAACACGTCAATGACAAGCACTGACGTTATAGAGGCAGGAATAGACAAGGCGGTGGTACCAATCTGGGCGATTCGCTGCGGAACTTTACCATATAGTAGGATGTCACGGTGTCAGTGAGGTTAAGCCTATGCTATAAAAAATGGATGTGTACATGTATATAGCTAACAGATTGGATTTCTTAATGGAAAATAATGAATATTGAATATACAGGAAACTTTTTTTCTCCCTTTTTCATAAATAAATACGTAAACGTCACCTAGTGTATCGCCGCAGATAGTAATAGTGCGTGGCCAACCTAATACCTACTGGAATGTAAATATTTACTTTACAAAAGTAAGTTTACCAAGTACCCTACTCTTGAAGTCGGAATATAACAGTGGCTACTAGCGTCATAATGAGTGGAATCTTCAAAGATTCTGCCATGAAATCTACCATCTTACCACGATAACAGTGTCAGCAACAAATTCCGTTTATATATTTATCGATTTAGAAGACAAACATGCTTTCGGATTAATTGCTCCTCATACCAATCTCTACAAGTTATGTAAGGACGCAACATATTTTTATAAATTAAATTGTAAGAAAAAAACGAGCTCGCTTAGTTTCTTTCGCCAGATCTTTTTAGTGAAAGGTCGCGTTCTGATCTGGTAATAGTTTTTTATAATGCGTCACAAAAAATTTTTCTTCTTAACTATTTCTTTTCTTACGCGACCTTCAAAGCAACCCGGTGTTAACACGGAGCAAAATATGTTCATATGTACTTATCTACAGTTATGAATGCTGTTTACATTGAATGAATTAAAATATATTTAATTACAAATAAAAGCTATTACAGCAAAATACGATTTTAAAAAGATAAACAGAGACAATGCGATGACCCTAGTTTTATAGCCGTTGTTAATAGAACAATAATGTGTGTCATGTCAGCACGGGTCGCGTAATCTACAGGATAATGTAGCGGTACACTTGCGCAGGCCGAATTGTCTGCTCGTGTCCAATGAGAGAAAATAAAAAAAATCTAATTTGAATTTCGAACTGTATTAATTTAAAAAAGTGTTCTTGTTAAATGAGTTTGATAGAACTGGAAGTAAAAACTATTGGCCGAGGCCGAATCGTCCATCGCGAAAAAAAGAATTGAGTTTAAATTTAGAACATTTCTGACATTTCGCTGAACTTAGAACTGGATGTGGAAGTTTTTGGCGCGAAACAAGCAAGTGGCGGCCATGTTGGGTCTGCTTACTGTAGCGGCTTTGGTGGTAATTTTTCTTGCTACAAGAGGCTCAAGCTATTCTATAGTTGAAAATTATGTCGTGGAAACCGAAGATGTTAGTAATAAAGCACATATTTTTTCTACTCACAGGTAAGTCGATAATCGATAGTCATTATAAATAAAACGAAAGAAACAGACATCTAAAAAAACCCCAAAAATAGAAGTAATGATAAAAGTACAATACATATAAGTTCTTACTTTTATTATTTACTTCTTTAATCTACTAAACTATGATAAAATAGCAGTATTCAATTGAACATTTTTTGATATAATATGAAGAACTGCACATAAGTAGGTAAATAAGGCTTAAGTATAAAAATTCTAGTTTTAATAATTAGATGATTTTTTAAACTTAACGGACGTAATTATTTCGGGTTGATAAGTGTTGTTGCTGTGTTTTTAGAATTAACTTTAAAAAGTACCTTCAAGCCCATACCCCCGAATAGGTAGGCAAAGGCACAAACGGCGCCCACTACTAGCCGAAGACACTACGTCCCACAATGTGATAGGTGGCAAGGCCACATCATATCCAATCCCAAGCAACATTTTTTTTTAATAGAAAATTGGAAAAAAACACTTTTTCTTCTTGTTATCTGACCCGGGAATCGAGCCCAGGTCCTCATGAAATCAAATCCAACACCTGGACCGCCAGACCTAATAAACCTAATAAGCCCATAGGTTGATGGTGGTAGCTGGTAGGTCACGGTTTTTTTAGGGGGGAGAGAGGTGTGCTCGTTCGCTGTCTTATCACAAAAAAGTCCTACCTACCACTTTCTTTCATATACACCATCATTTAAAAAAAAGTTTTACATCAGGGTAAAAGAAACGACGGGTTGCACTCTGGCAGTGCCGGCAGAAGTGAAAACTTGAATGTTAAAGTTGTGCATTTTTATAATTTCGGAACAGTGAGGGAATAATTTTGCAAGAATTGCTTTAATTATCAGTGTGAAAGTACTATTATTTATGTGGTGGAATACAATATTCATTTATTGCGCTATCGTACATAAACATGACAACGCGAACCAGTGCGCAAACTCCCTACGCCGTCTTATTCGCGCAAGCGCTCTGCGCTGTCTTACGAATTTTCGATCTGACGAGAGTTAAGAAGTTTTTACAGATTCCAAAAAAAGTGCGCAACGCCGCTAAAGAACTTTTCACTTCAAAATATGCTTTGTATGTTAATAGGATGTTTCAGCCAAAAAAATTAAATAATCTATTCGAAAGCTTGAACGTCACAGATAAAGTACTTATTTTTTATCTGATCAAAGAGTAGAGACATAAGAAAATTAATTGAAATTCAAAGAAAATAAAATAAAATTTAAATCGACTTAAGATAGCGGAAATTTGAATATTTTTTTTTGTATTAAAGCTCTTTTTTCTCGGGTAACCAGATTTTTTCTTTTTTATTTTTCTAACCAGTTTTCTGTATTCTTATTTGTTAGGCATGTAAATCTGCCGACATTATCTAGTTTTATCGTTAATCGCTTTGCTTCTCTTTATTTAAGGAAAATTTCCCCACTCTCAAAATAAACCTGATATCATTTTATTCCACCTCATTCACAATTACTTCCGCAGATAATTTAAAAAAAAGTATCTTTACGCTCATATCCCCGAAGAGCATCCCCATATGAAAATGGCCCCTTTGTACTTATAACAGCAATAAAACCAGATGTAATATTAAAACTATTAATAATAATATCATTTCAAAATCTGGATTAACCGGGCATGTTTTTAAAATAATTTGCTTAAGAAGCTACACACTTTTTTTTCACTGTAAGTGTTCAAAAACAAGAGTTAACATTTTTTTTGCACATTTTTTTTCAATTAAACTGATACTGAAATAATGTATTGGATTTATGAATCAACTATCTAAATGTATCTGAAAAAAAAAACGGTACCCAAAAATATTAATATTTAAAGAAATTGCATAAAAATAACCGAGCGTTGGGAGATATTTTTTTAAAAAACGGTTTTAACTCTATATCTCGAAAACCATGACACTTTTACTAAGGTCATATTTATTAAACTAGTAGGGCATCAGTCGAGCTAGTCACAGTTAAAGGGTAATTACTGGACACCCTGTATAGAGGTTTTCTATGTACTTACGTATCGATATCATCCTCAGATAATTTACTCTGCTTATTTACCTTGAAACTCTGTAAAAACAATATTCATTTTTTCCAGCCTTCCATCTGACGATCGCTTTATGCCTTCGATCGGTAACGGTCATATTGCCACCAACATCTTCAGTGACACAGTTTACATGAACGGCGTTTATAATGGGCGAAAAGGGGAGAGTCGTAGAGCCAGAATACCAGCGTGGGCCAACATCAGATTGAACTCAACTTTGACCAGCCATCCATTCAGTCCTGTCTACAGTCTGGACACCAAGCAAGGGGTATTCAAAGTGTCTGTGGACAGAGATAGGTCTGTTGTGACACAAAGGATTTATGCTCATAGGTTTTATACCAGAGCTATTGTTAATCAGATTGAAGTGGCCCCAAAAACACATGCGGGTGAGTTTTTATATGATACTAGAAGACAAACAAGCAAACGGATTTCCTGATGGTAAGAAATTCACGCTACCTAGAGACACCAAAGGTTAGTTACCAGGTTACCAGGGGCCGGGATGTTAGACCTCGAGCAAAAGTAAGTCTACCGGCTACCTTACCCTCCGAACCAGAACAAATTAACGGCGAGCACTGACGTTATGACGGCAACAATAGGTAAGGCGGTTGTACCAATCCGGGCGATTCGCTGCGAAACTTTACCACCTTGTAGGGCATCACGGTGTTAGAGACGATATGCCTATGCTCGTTTTATTAGCTGCCTGGTAGGAAGGTAGATGGGTCTATTCGGCAAAGTAGCTCGCACCAACACGGAGAATTATTTTTTTATGATAAGACAGATACTAACAAGGCTTTTCCGGTTGTTTCTCACTTGTCACTTAGCCGTGGTTGGAGTAGGCCACGTAAGGCTTAATATGTACCTAAGTAATGACAACTACAACCACTACTTTTTTAAGTGAGAGGTCAGCGAATAAGCACACAGCTCTTCTAATTATAGGAGATGAACGTAGCATATAACTTTAGATGTTATAGGTGCGTAGCTGTCCTGTGGCTAAATAAAGCCTATTGTGCAAGTCTACCGGCTACCCTCTGTACCAAAACATGACAAATGTATGCGGTTAGGAATCTCACTATGGGTGCCGAAATAGATAAGGCGCTTGATACCTACCGAAAAGTTGCTGCACAACCCTCTTTTATCTGTCCTCTTGTCCTTTGGCCTAGCAAGTTGCAAGGCAAAGAGACAGATGGCCAATTTTAAACAGGAGACCTAAATCTTCGTTCAGCGTTTAATGGGGTAAGAAGGGAAGTTCTTTTGTTAGTAACATGTATATTATTAGATACCATAGACTATAACATTACTCACCCGAAACACGACAATGTCCATCGCAGTCGTAGGATTAAATATCGCGTAAATACTGTGTTTAGACTGGAATTAAAATGTCTCTTTTATTCGTATGGCCCACTGTACAATATTATTATAGAAAGTTATCAAAATCATGGTTCTACCATGATTTTTTCAGGCACCGAAAACTGAATGAATTCAATAATTTATTTCTAACATGGTAATGTTACGCCTCGTAAATTTAATTTGATAGTCTCATATTAATGTTACGTTGCTAATTTTATCTGAAAGGGGCTTTTATTTGACGATGTGTATAATTATGAAACCTGATCTCTGTGGTCTAGTGGTTCAGTTGTCGGGCTTGACTGCATGAGGTCACGGGTTCGATTCCCGGGTCGGGCAACAAAAAGGAAATTGCAAGATCCCTGCATTTTTTCATCGAATTACCTCTGTTAATAGGACTTTTCGAACCTGGTTTAAAGAGCTTTAATATCTAGGGTAATTCCGATGTTGACCTCTTTGAATGGGACTCTTTAGCCCTACTTGCTGTATAAGTGAGTCAATTTATCAGGCTGAAACAGGTTTCGACACATTTTTTTACAAACAGTTCAAATTTCTTTCTCAAGTTATTGCTTTGTTTATCCGTATTATCAAAAGTTCCTTTAAGTGGGGACCTCTGTAAATGAGACAATTATGTTTTAAACCGGTCTAATTGGAAAACTATATAAATGAAAACCTCTTTTAATGATACAAAATTTTTAGTCCTTTGATATCTCAAGTAGATTTTACAGTGGTTTGCTTTTTTTTACTTTATTGAGTGATTGAAATACGGAAAGTCAGAAAAGTGTATACTTAATGTCATATAAACTTAAACTTTTAAGAGTAGATATACATTACATATCTTCAAGCCTAGCCCCTTATGAGATAGACAGTGTATCGAGTGCCAAATATCACGATCCTTAAAGACCGGCCTAACTTTATCCATATCATCACCCTTTTCATATAAATACGCCGGTTTCGGAGACTCTTCACACCTTCGGATAACACCCGAGCGATTTGTTCGTGAAATGTCAAACTAGGTCTCCCCGAGTACCTACATCCATCCACCAGTATATTTGCATTTTCAATATTTCATCTGTCATTCTTTCCATATTATCGAATTAGTAATCATGCCCTTTTTTAAAATCGATACAAAAAATTGATCAAAACTAGATTCAAGATTAGATACAAAATATAATTTCTATTGTTACGATATCAATGCTTAGCATTATCTGTGTACTATAGCTGGATTGGTATAGAAAACAGCATTTAGTTGAAGCTTCTTTATTTTGTAGAGGAGTACAATCTTCTTAGCTTGCCTTTTTCGAATGTAATTTATTAACAAAAAATGCGTTCTTTTATATGATTTTCTACACTAGTATGCTTACAATGTGATTGGCTAGCCAATCAGAATACATTATATTGACCAATCACAAATTAGAACATAAATTTTACTTAAGGTACTAGCTGTCTTACGGTTGACCCTTACAGAGAGCCGCGGTCACCTAAGAGACCCATCCAACGGGGTTGTACCGTATGGAGAGCCGCGGTCCTAAAACTTAATATTTTAATACTACAAAAAGTACAGTGAGTCTTAATGTTATTTTTTAAAGACAAATGAAGTTACTGTTATACAATGCAATGATAAAGGCCTCTACTGTACGGGTTTAACACATAAAACTAAGAAAATAGACTACTTATTTTAACTAGTTATTCTTACATTAAAATATACATTTAAACACTTTTATACACTAAAAATTCGTCAAAATTTACACATTTTAATTATCCCGCACATTATCGCCTCTGCGCGTTTGCGTTCATGCCTAAGGCAATTGACCAATCATTATTCGCCAGGCTTCGTTCGATTCCTGAGAGGGGCAGGCATACATATCTTTATATTTTTGGTGTTAGGTGTATTTCTCTCAAATTAATGTTTTATTAACTTTCCAGTACGATAAAAAATGTAAGAAGAGCACAACATAGTCTTACGGTTTTTTTACAGATCCAAACTTTATCCACCATGAGATTTGGATTGCAATAAAATTGATGCCTGGTCCAGAGAGCACTGATATCATTTTCGATCCACCCACTCCCGAGGTGATAGACAGTAGGAATGTATGGAGTACTTGTGGAAGAACTAAAGTATCGGAAGACCCAACGTACCAGCCACTTCCAGTGGAAGTGTGCACGTATTGGACATCTGTTCCTGACCACTTGGTCGTCCCGCAACATAGAGCCAGGGTTTTTACATTTGTCATGACGGCAGACAGAAACCGAAGTATTGCCCGGGCTGAATTTGTGAAAGGTATGTCAAAAATTATTTTCGAATTGATATTAGCTAGTAGCTCAACAGCACTCGTGTTTAATACTGACTGCTACGCCATTAACTAAAACGGCGACGCGTATAATATGTTGTGTAACTAATTATTTTTTAACCATAAACAATATTAATCAGAAACAACAAACAAAATGTTATATGGCGCCTGCATGTAGTTGACAACCATTTATATCATCGCGTTGCTATTTTTATCCTAACGACGCTCAGCGCAATAACTATAAATGACATGCGCATGACAAGTTTTAATTTTTGATCTAAGTAGTTGGTTTTGTGACATCCATCTCCTCGAGGAGATTCTTTAGCAAAATGAGATAAGGTAGACATTAGCACCTATTTAAATACTCTGACAGGGTTCGGAGCGAGCGCGAGCGGTATCTACTCGTAAACTATAATATTTAATATTATAAAGAGGAAATGCATGTTTTTTGTTAGAAATGAATAGGCTCCGAAACTATTGGACCGATTTCAAAAATTCTTTCACCTTTAGAATGTTACATTATTACTGAGTGACATAGGCTTTGTTTCATCGAAATCAGTGCAGTAGAAGCAGACAAAGCTGCGTAAAACTGCTAGTTAGAAATATGGTGCGACATAAACACTGCGCTCGAATTATTGTTGTTTATTTGTGTAGTATTCGACAATTGAGTAATAATATGTTATTCTTCTTTTATACGTTCAGAATAAAAGATTATCAGAAGTAAAGAATAATAGATAATAAATGCAGACGAAATGCTCACTTGATTCAAATTGAGCATTGCTAAGTACATAAAACGCCTGTACAAATTAGTTAAGAAAAACACTTGCTTGTAAAATTACTTTAAGCTTTGTAAAGGAATAGATATTTTTAATCGCCTCTATGATTTAGCGGTCCAGCGCAGGTTTTTGAGGTCACGGGTTCGATTCCCGGGTCGGACAGCAAAAAAATTAAATTTGTATTTGTAATTTTGTAATAGAAATAACGTTGCCCGGGATATAAGCTAGGTTGGCGTTAGGCTTGCCACCTATCACAATGTGAAACTTAGTGTCTTCGATTACTCGTCGGTTTATCTGGTTGTGCCTATACCTGACTCTTCGGAGATGTGGGTTGAAGATATTTTTTTTTAAATTTTTTTAAACAATTAAGTACAAAACAAATTAAACTAAACTGACTACAAGATAGTCTTAAATTTTCGAGGTGCTGTGGAAACCTTTGTTGTCAAATCAATTTTTCTTACGAATAATAATCACTATTATTTAGGGTTAAATGTTATTAATTTGTCTATATCAATTTTAAATATAGGTAAAGTATTTTTGAAAGTCACCAAATGTTACCTTAAAGGTATGAAAATAAATAACGAAATTTGTTTACCACCCGAGAACAGTTCGCAGGCGCCTCGATATATTGAGACATTTCTTTAGCCGACTTTATATTAAAAAAATATAACTCTTTACAAGTGTGATAAAAATACATTTGTGCATAGTATTGCAGGAGGATGGGGAGCAGTTGTTTGAGAAACATCTACACGAGTGGCACAAGCTTCACCAAGAGGCTAGCTTTGTTATTGAGGGAAACCTTCAACTGGTTAGTATTACATCTATTACTGTGGATATTATTTAAGAGCTTTTTCCATCCACAGTGTTATAATTACTTAAATATTCCGATTCCATGCCTTTCGTCATTTACACTGATAATGATTTTTTTGAAGCCTTAACGTTTCACCCTAGCTGTAATATTACTGCCTTGAATGTCTAGAGGACTAAGCAATTATTATACGGATAACAAAAGCACCAGCTAAATTTTGTGAAACGGTTGGGAATCGATAACACTTCCGATGTTTGAAAAAACTAAAAACTAATAAATAATAAAAAAGACAATTTATAATTTTTAAGCGACGCAAAATATAAGATGCGAGGTTATAACGTAAACAAAGCATAAAACTGGTTTCCACCGACCGCAGGTGCATTCGCGGGCTTGTGACGTCATGACTAGGTACGACATAGCGTAACAAGTGAAGCATTTTTGAGGACTGTTTTAAATGAACTTTTTTATAAAGTAAATATTATTTCGACAAATGTATTTAAATTGCATTATCATTTAAGCCTTTCCCGCTTATATTAAAATTTGGCCGGTACTTTTAAAGTTACCATGTGTATTATATAATATAGTTTAGTTAGTTTATTTATTGCAATCAGGTGATCCGTAATCTTTATAGCGTTGCACGTCTATGTTGTGTAGGTACTGTCCATTGGCGTAGCGAGGAATGGCCAGAGGGGTCTGCTGCCTCCCCCCCTTCCCCCCTCCAGAAGAGCATTCAGATAGTACTGGAACTCCCCGAATTAACGAAAATCGTTAAAACGTGATATGTATGTGAAGGGTGGACAACAAATTTGTTTAAAAAATGAGAAAACTAGGGGTAATAGAAAACGAGAAGTTTAAAAAATATTTGAAGAACCGTGCAGAATATTTGTCAAAGCTATTTCTGGATATTATGTTATGGCTTAGTATATTACCTCTACTAGGTACTTATACCATAAAAACCAAGATTAAAACAATATGTACTACAAATTTATTTGTCTGACATCCTCTATAGTCTATACAGAATCCTTTCTAAGCCCTTGCTGTTCCTATAGTATGGTCTGGGGGCAGCCATGAGATTTCAATTCGTCACTGACAACTATTTATATTATGGCGTCAGAAATAAATAAAGCATCATCCAGACGGTTGTAATCACGCCCCAATCACGCCTTTCACAAAGGTGTCCTTGGTGGAAACATTGAAATTTATCAAAATTTGGATTAAATCTACATTCCACACGAATGCAAACCAATATTTTAATCCGGCTAAGTACAAAACTCTAATATGGGTAAATATCAAATTTCAGGCTAAAATTGTGCAAGGTATCTGGTATTACTTCCTGAGTTCGTTACCGTCAGAAGAATCAAATTTTCCTCAAGAGAGATTCTACGGACTAAGTCCCACTGGGCTAGCAAGAGGAGGGTCCTTTGAAGATTATGAAGGTATGCCTGATTCCCTACCTCCGTCCCATTGGCTCCTATAACCAACGAACCGTAATCCATTAGTATAGCCATTGGCAGTTTGCCTAAAAGTGACAAAGCGTTGCTCATAGTTTTACAAAATGTTTCGAGTTAATAGTCGATATCGAACGACCGTAGATTTTTTACTATTTTTACAAAAAAACAACCTGCCAGCCTATAGCCAACCCGGCACATATCCGATCCCAGACAGCGCTATTGTTTATAAAATTGAAATGTTCTATTTTTTTTTAATTTTCAGTCCCGTGGATCGAAACCGGGACCTCAAGAAGTTAAGGCGATGTTTTATACTATATAGTGGTAGACTATGAAATGGGTATTTGTGACGCATCCATATAAATCAAAAACTCGCACCGGATCGAAACGCAGCCTCTGAAATAAATATGGGGAACCACCGAAATAAACCTGAAATGATGTTTATTATCACCACATAATCACCACCACAATGACCTAACCTGCGCGTGCTTAAGATTTAATGATTTGTCTTTGTTGAAATGAATTTATGGTCCTACATAGGAATGTTAACTGACCTATATTTAAGTGTGTTTCTAATATTCAGGTCACAATTTCTGGGATACGGAAATGTGGATATTCCCTTCGATTCTTCTGATGTACCCACAGTACGCGAAGAAACTCCTTCAATATCGACTTGAGAATGCATACGTGGCAGCAGAATTAGCCAAGATTACTGGAAACAAAGGATACAGGTTAGTGATTAACTGTTTTATATTAAAACTAGCTATTTCGCCGAACTTCGTTCCTCCCGTTCAGTTTGTATAGAAAAAATTAAAGTGTTGTTATTTCTAGTTTACTCGCAGTTGAACGGGATAATAATTTTCCTATGTCCGTCTCCTGGTTCTAAGTTTATGTTAACAGGGTACAGGTACCCTGTAAGTTTTTACCAAAATCTAATGTAACTAACACTACTTCCTGTTACATAATAGATACAGTTAAAAAAATATTTTAGTTTAGTTAAAAAAACCAAACTTGGCATCGAAGGACTGTGAAACCGTAATAGACCGACCAAATTTCACATTAGGTATATATTTTGTATTTATGGTTACATTATGGTTTACTTTACATGATATATGAGTTCAAATGTGTCTGCATGTTCTGAGCAAGTTTCTGTTGATAATTCGTGTCAGTGATCAAGTTACAACTGTATTTAAATGTAACAATAGCATCTGTTACATTTGAATACGGTTGTAAAGAGAAACGTTTACATTTTATTTCGAAGAAAACTTAAGTTTGATATTTAAAAGAGACGTAGTCAAATCGTATGATACAATTTTAGTATATGATGCAGTGTTGGAATAAGCTTATGAAGTTGTATATTTAGGCAGTGCTTTCAGCTTTCAGCCTTTATATTTTTTTTGAATGACTAAATTGTTGCTAATCTTACGATTTTTTACAACTTCACCGAACTTTAAAGCCGTTAGAGAGCAGTGTGGATGGACCGTTGAGTACGTTACTTACTTTAGAGTTAGCGCACTTCATAATTCTCTGCCTATTTGAACATTATTTTATGGAAGCGAGAGTTGGGTTTACCAGGAAAAGTACACGAGGATGAAATCGGTCGAAAAGAGAGCACGTTGGAAAATCTGTTTTGTAACGATGTTGATTTAAAAATAAGAAAGAGTATGTTGCATAGGTTCGGTCCTAAGGCAGATAAAAGATTGACCAAATAGATATACAACATGCAAGTCGATTTAGGTACTCAGGGAGTCCTAGATTCATCTGTAGGCGTATTTGTATGAAAACATATCGACGTGTGTATGTTGTTTTCACTGGTGCAACTCGTCGAGGTAGAGATTCACTGCCTTACCTATTCCTGCCACTCCATTCCGCTATTCCGGACCGGACGATAGAGTAGCCGATAAACTTGCACAATAGGCCCAACAGTTGTCACAAGATAGCGACGCACCTGCAACATCTATGGTGTCGACAGGCCACGATTAGCTCTTATAACCTGGAGAGCCGTGTATTTTTTGGTTCACTTATCATATAAAAAAAAGAAAGATGACACTTGGCACTCGATGCTCTCTATCAACCCCACAAGGAATTTGTTGTGAAGGTATACATGAGTGCCTGTTTTTTCTTAGATCCTATAAGCTTACAACATGATGAGGTTCATTTTACACAATACAATAGACACGACACCGCAGGTTCCCGTGGGAGAGCGCGTACACGGGCGGGGAGGTCACGCAGCCGTGCTGTCCGGAGGTGGCGGAGTTCGAGCTGCACGTCACCGGCTGTGTCGCCTTCGCAGCCCGCCAGTTCCTCGCCACCACACGGGACGAGCACTGGCTCCAGGTGAGTGCGCTCTTTATATACAGCACCACGGGAGGGTTTAGCTTGCCTGCGAGAATTTTTTTTTCAACCAATGCTTTTAACATGAACAAAATTCTCAGAAATTCATTTAACATGAAAAAAAAAACAAAATTCCACATGAGGTGTCTATGACAAAACTACGAAATATTCTTCTGATTTAAAATTACTACATAAGTCACTAATGTAAAAGTTCAAAAGTATTTGATACTGGTAGTTTCACGCAACTTCGCCTGCGTAACTTGGCTTCTGCTGCACCGATTTTGATAAAACAAAGCCTATGTCACTCAGGGATATGGTAGCATTCTAAAAGTGAAAGAATTTTTGAAATCGGTCCAGTAGTTTCGTAGCCTATTCATTTCAAAAAAAACCAAAAACCAAACCTTTCCCCTTTATAATATTAGTATAAATGTATGTCACCAGTTAGACCATGTACGATTATACGACATGGTCTATATCTTTTGCCCCCAAACTCCTTCGTCGTCCGAGTTTCAATAAAAGGTAGGGCGATAAATCCCTATCCTAGTAAGTTGCTACAAAGTACAGTAGTACTTCCCCGTGTTGGTTCCGGCTACTTTGTAGAATAGGCCATCTACCTTCCGGCCAGGCAGCTCGTAAAATGCGAGCACAGGCTTACCATCACTAACAACGTGACATCTGACTAAGTGGCAAAGTTTTGCAGCAACTGACCAGGATTTGTACCACTGTCTTACCTGTTCCTGCCACCATAACATCATTACTTGCCGTTGACGTGTTCCGTTCGGAGGACAAGGTAGCTGGTAAACTTACTTTTGCTAGAGGTCAAACATCCCGGCCTCAGGTTGACAAAGCAATATTACCTTTGGTGTCTCTATGTAGCTTGAATTTCTTACTACCAGGAAATCCGTCTGCTTGTTTGCCTTCCAAAAAAGTATCTTCACGCCCATATCCCCGAAGAGGTAGGCAGAGGCACAACCAGGGCACCCACGACTAGCCGAAGATACTAAGTCCCACAATGAGATAGATGGCAAGCCTATCCCCTAACGGGCACATATCCTATCCCGAGCAACATTTTTTTTTATTAGAAAATTGGAAAAACCCAATTTTCTTTTCGTTGCCCGACCCGTGATTCAAACCCGGGACCTCATGCAGTCAAGTCCGACAACTGAACCACTAGACCACAGAGCCTTCCAGTATCATAAAAAAAGAAATGCTGGTCATCCACCCTCTTAACGGACTGTGGACTTGGTAAAATTTGTAGAACTCATGTGATTGCAACAGATGAAATGCGAGACACGGTCAACGATTGAAGAACGCTCTTGTCAAGATAGGACCTGAAGGTGAATTATGTTTATGTTTTCCTTCTTCCAGCACGGTGGGTGTTCCATTGTCACAAATATTGCGGAGTTTTGGGCCTCTCGAGCTGTCATCAACTATACCACAGGCCTTTATGATATTGAAAGTAAGTACAAAGGTACATTAATAAATCTATATATTGATACTTGATGCTAAAACTTTGGACCCCTTTTTAAGAAAATCGAGCGGACGTAGGAGCATAAAAATAGACACACTTATAGTTTATGTGTAGGAGAACGCTAATATTTTTTAATAATAATGCTTATAAAGTACGTTAAATCAATAAGTAAAACATTACCCACACTACCATGCATTTGACACAAACAAACAAATATATTGATGTTGACGATAAAAGATCACAGATGGCACACAAACTATATTCGCAAAGTTTAGAAACAACGTAGCTGTTCTTGATAAATGAAGATGGCGCTTTATCAAAAAGATATTAAAACTTATTATGGTTGAATTTTCTACCAATGGGTAACCACTAGGTTTGATAAATATCTGTGATAAGTTTGCGGTTTCCATCAAACCATAATAAATTTTAATATCTTGTTGATAAGAACGCCATCTTTATTTCTCAAGACCAACTACTTTGTTTCCAAACTTTTTAGTGCGCCACCTGTGATATTTTATCGTTATCATCATTATATTTGTTTGTGTGTGTCAAATGCATGGTAGTGTGGGTAATGTTTTACTTATTGATTTAACGAACTTTATAAGCATTATTATTGAAAAATATTAGCGTTCTCCTACACATAAACTATAAGTGTGCCTATTTTTATGCTCCAACGTCCGCTCGATTTTCTTAAAAAGGGGTCCAAAGTTTTGGCATCACTTATTAATATATACATATCACTTTATATTAATATATAGATACCTCCTGAATTATTGATATTCAATGTGCGCGTTCGAATTATAATTGACTGCCTCGTTGGTCGAAAAGCTAGCGTACATGCCTAACTCCACCGAATAACTGCGAGGTTCGATTCACGAAGGAGGCAACCATTTGTGTGATGTGTGATGTGTGTTTGCATTTCCGTTAATCTGTTCTGATCTGGCCTATAATTATTCTGACATATACTTAACTGTTTCTAAATATTAGAGTCCTTGACTAACTCGAGCACGTAATTTACTTAATTTAGGTTTTGATTCAATTTGTGTAACTTGTCTAGGAATATATTTATTTTATTTATTTATAACTAGCTGTTTTGGCGTACTTCGTTCCAGCTGTTTAGTTTGTTTGGGAAACACTTAAATGTTGTTTTTTCTAGTTTCCTCGCAGTTGAATGGAATCAACAGTATTATATATCCGTTTCCTTGTTCTAAGCTACTTTCACATCAATTTTCAGCCCAATCGGTTCAGCCATTCTTGAGTTATAAGTAATGTAACTAACACGACTTTCTTTCATACAATAGATTCCGCCAGAACAGTACATAAAAACTCAGTCTCACCAATATGTTGTTTTCAACAGATGTGATGGGGCCGGACGAAGATCATAGCAACGTGACCAACTCCGTGTTCACTAACGTAATAGCTGGATACTCTCTTTATTTAGCAGAGTGAGTACACATTTACCCATTTACCTTTAAAGCATGTCTAGGAGTTCGGACCTTTTAACTACATAATTTAAGAGCAGTAAAACTGCAAAAAGCAAATTATTATATCGTCTAAGTACCTACACAAATATGGAGTATTTTTCTTGATTTCTGGGATTTCACTAACAGATCCAGACTTGATGGCAATGGTATAAACTCGGAAGTACGCTCTTTTAAATAAAAAAAAGACGTGTGGCACTTTGAGACTGCCGCGGTAAGCTATTGCATAAGCAGGCATGAGTCACCGGGTTAGGGGGCGAAGAGGGGAATTACGCACGCGCAGTAACGCCGATACAACCAATGCCACCTAGAGGAGAGTTGCTGTACTCAAGCAAATACAGAAGACAAGGAATCAAACATATAATCCTTTTAAATTTGGTAAAAATAAGTATTAATATCTAAGGGAAGAAGAATCCCTAATTTCTTCTAGTTTAACATCAGAATGATAATGACAAAATTTGTTGTGGCAAGTACAAACAGAAACTCAGAAGACCCAACTAACCCAATGCAATACTTTGTCTCTTGTATCATCAGTGCTCGTCATTTTGTTTGGTTGGGAGATTAAAATATCTGATAAACTCTGGAAATCTTACTGCTTTTTTTTGTAGTCATAAATTTTAACTGCATGAGGTCCCGGGTTTGAATTCCGGGTCGGCCAACAAAAAGAAAATTGGATTTTTCCGATTTTTTAATAAAAAAAAATATTGGTCGGGATTGGAAATGTGCCCGGTTGGCGATAGGCTTGCCATTGATCACATTATGGGACTTAGTGTCTTCGGCTAGTCGTGGGTGCCTTGGTTGTACCTCTTCGGGGATATGGGCGTGAAGATACTTTCTTTCTTTCTTTCTTTTAACCAGTAAAATTAAACACTCAAGTTCCCGGGTTTTTTTAAAGACGTGATTGATACTCATGTACCTTGCAGGTATGTATCGTGCCTGTGCAAGTCGTACTACATGTCGCGGTCGCCGGGAAGGTGGGCAGACATCGCCTGGAGTCTAGCATTAACATACGATCCTGAGATGGACTACCATCCCCAGTTCCAGGGCTACCAGCGGGGAGATATCATTAAACAAGCTGATGCTGTGCTGTTGGGCTTTCCTCTACAATACCCTATGAACTTGTAAGTGTTACTTCTTTCAAATATTTTACTTATGGTAAGGCACTGAACCCAGTAGCCCCAGATGTCCAGGAACACGACATCTGCCCCTAAGAATCTGAATCTGTTCTAAAGATTAAATTTGAGCAAAGTGGAGTAGGTAGTTGGGAGATGGAAAAAAAAATAACTACAGTTGGAAATGTCCGCCATATTGGATTCAAAATGGCGGCATTTTGAACATCGTACATCGTCACGAGAACCGAACAAGTGCACTGGGATATAGGTAACTTTAACTTAAGAAATTTGTCTAAATCTGAAGATTTATTAATAGGTACTCCAAGATTTCGAAGTCAAACTTCTTAATGGACGAAAGAAATTTGTCTTCACATTTTTCTGTTGCACGTCATATTTCTCTGATACGATACTGATTCTCTCAACAACAAACACTGTATGTTATCTCTGAATTTCATACTGCGTTTTTCGTGATTTTGTTTCGGTGGCCAGTATAGCTAAGCTGAGAGGTAGCTTGAAGAAATCAGATGCAATGCGCGTTATATAAAGATTTATTTAAGTGAAATTTATTTTGTGTTACATTCCACGAAAAAGGATATCATAAAGAGTTAACTACTTACTTGTGTTCACTAAACACACACAGTATTTTCGACATTTTCAAACCTTTTAAAGATGTAAATCCTCAAAAGCTTGTTAAAAAAACTCTTGCTCTTAATCTGGATGTCCATTTTTCAATATTTGGTGTGGGTGTGCAGGTCCACTCGCGCCAATGACTTGGCGTACTACGAGTCTGTGACCAGAAACAACGGACCAGCCATGACGTGGAGTATGCACACCATCGGACAACTGCAAATTGAGGATAACCTCCATGCCGCCGTACTCTTCAACAAGAGCTACGAGGGATACGTTCGGGAGCCATTTAAGGTATTCCACATACTATAAACCAAATCCGTCTTATTAATAAATGCGGAGTAAAGTACTCCAAGGTTCAACCTGGTATTATGGTCTTTATGACATTGCCATACAGACTATATCAACTTGACATTACTCCCAAGTTAGTCTACGTTTATTAATAAGACGGAATGTGTAAAAACATGAAACTCTAAGGACTGGACCACTCTACCTAATAATGATGATAATGATCTCCGACTGATTTTCTACCACGGCGAGAATATCTAATTCCAAACGCGTAGTAAAACTGCAAAAAAAGGACTCAATGCCATATCGAAGGAGAATAATAATCAAATGTCATATGCTCAAATTGTTGAAATATAAACTAAATATGACTTGACATTAAACATGTATTAAAACATACTTATTTTGAATAAAATGAAACGAGCAAATTTCGCGCATTTAATCACCTTTTTTCGAATTTGTTGAAAAAAATTTAAATTAAATGAAGTAAACATTTGAATTTTTCTTCAGTGTCAAAGTCAGTTGAAGATTATTATATAAGCTAACTCATAATATACAAGTAGTTAAATAAAATATAAGTATCTGTTTATACAATTCGAATAACAGCGTAGCCCTTGAGTCTGAACTCAAGTTATATTTATTTTGTAGATTGTTATAAATAATGGTATCCATAAAAATACTAATTTTAAAACGCATTAAAAACAAACTTATCGTAAACATTTCTCATTTTCTACCACTACTTACAAATATAAAAAAGTTAAAACCTATAAGGTAGTGACAAAAGTATGGATATCGCTTTTGTTTACCATAAAAATGGAAATATAACAGTGAAAACCATGCAAAAACCATGAAGCTATGTTGCTCCTGGAGGTTAGACTTCTAACAAAGACCTGATGTCATTGCCAAATTCTGCTGACTCTCTCTAATGTACTGACCTCTCTTTCTGCGAGTCTTGTAATGCCAATTAACAATATCAAAACGAAAGAGAGGTCACATGTTGTTATACTCCTTGAAGAAAGGTCTATGTTTACATGCTAGGGTGGTTTGCCTGGGCAAATTTTTGCCTAACAGTAACTCGCATGATATAAAGTGATATCTATATATGTATATTAATAAGTGATGCCTAAACTTTGGACCGCTTTTTACGAAAATTACGCGGACGCAGGAGCATAAAATTTGGCATACTTACAGTTTATGTGTTGGAGATGTGCAGAACGCTAATATTTTTTAAGAATAATGCTAATAAAGTACATTAAATCAATAAACAAAACATTACCCATACTACCATGCATTTGATACACACAAACAAATATATTAATGATAACGATAAAAGATCACAGATGGCGTACTAAAAAGTTTGGAAACAAAGTAGTTGGTCTTGAGAAATGAAGATAGCATTCTTATCAAAAAGATATTAAAATTTATTATGGTTGAATTTCGACCAATGGGTGACCACTAGTTGAGATAAATATGGTACATACATACAAAGATAAAAGGATCCTTGACACAACTAGTTGTATGTGTAAATTTGTCAAGCTTGCAAAATGCGATTGATTGAACTGACTTGCAAAATGCAAGTCAGTTCCACAACCTCCCATACCCCTACTATCATAATGGCAGTGTTTTCAATGTGTCTAGGTTTGAAAGATATGATCATAGTAATTCATTTATGCAAGACCATTCTAATGAAAACTAAAGTTGGCAATGCACTATTTACATATGCTTACCGTCAGGGAATAAGTCTGCTTCTTTGCCTATGTTATAAAAAAAGATCCAGGGTTTTGAGGGAAACAAAAAAACAAATAAATCTTCACGTTTCAGCGTCAATGGGAATGTGTTTTCTTCAGGTCTGGAGCGAGCTTCAGCGTCCGAAGGTGGGCGCAGTGAACTTCCTCACGGGCATGGGGGGTTTCCTGCAAGCTTTAGTGTTCGGGTACGCCGGAGTTAGCATCTACCTCGACAGGCTCCAGATCACCAAGCCCCAACTACCACCTGAAGCTACCAAATTCAGAATCGCTGGTGAGTAAGTCAACAAACATTCAGACAAAGCCTTATCTATTCCTGATGCCATAATGACAATGTCATATTCCGACCCGGAAGGTATAGTAGCTGATAGACTTGCACAATAGGCCTTCCATCCCTGCCTTAGGACAGCGTCTTACCTGTAACATCTATGGTGTCTATAGGTTACGCTTATTTCTTACCACCTGTAGAGTCATGTACTTGTTCGCTAGCTTATCACATAAAAAGATAGTCCCATAGTAATTCACTTGGTCCCTAGGACCTTATATTTATTATTCCATAATTTTAATATCAATTTTTGTATATTTGTATTTTGTAAGTTACGCATGCAAAACTAAAACATAAGTCATTTAAAGGTACACACGCGACACGCGACGATACAAATGGTTGTCAACTTGAGTCCCATTTTGTTGAGAGATCAGAGAACTAACCCACGATTATCCTGATGTTAAGTGACAACGTTGACCAATAGACACCATAGATGTTACAGTTTCGTCGCTGTTCTGTGGGCGCGGCTTTAGGCCTATTGTACAAGTCTACCGGTTTCCCTACCCTACAAAATGACGAAGTCATAACGGCGGCAGGAATAGGCAAGGCGGTGGATTCCTACCCGGACAAGTTGCTGCATAGCAGAGTGCCACCTATAAGGAATGATTACTCTACTTTGTGATGACACCCCTGCCTTTGTATCTAATAGTTATTAAACCAACGCCAACGCTTATTAAATATTACTAGTGGTCGCCTATTGGTCGAAATTCGACCAAGTTGATAAGGACGCCATCTTCATTTCTCAAGACCAATTACTGTGATCTTTTATCGTCAACATCAACATATTTGTTTGTGTGTGGCAAATGCATGGTAGTGTGGGTAATGTTTTATTTATTGATTTAATGTACTTTATAAGCATAATTATTGAAAAATATTAGCGTTCTGCACTTCTCCTACACATAAACTATAAGTGTGCCAAAGTTCATGCTCCTCCGTCCGCACAGTTTTCGTAAAAAGGGGTCTAAAGTTTTGGCATCACGTAATAATATATAGATTATTTTTTATTTTGAGTTTTGACAAACTCATTATGTATGGACTTTTGGAAATATGTATATAAAGTGTAAATAAATACTTTCAGGTATAAAATATTTGGGTGCGAGATTAAACCTGGACATCGCGGTTCAGGTGACGACGTTAAGTGTATCTTCCATCGACGACAATTGGCCGCTGCTCCTCGACAACGGAAAATACAACGTCACACTCCTGCCGGGAATGACAGGTAACATAATTAAACTAACCTATTTATACATGCCAAGTAGGTAGGCAGGGAGTATCGAGTGCCAAACCTCATGATCCTGGCAGACCTGCCTGCTTCCTCCACATTCAATAATACCCCTTTTACATAAACACGCCGGTTTCGGAGACTATTCACACCAAATTCGGTTAACGCCCAAGCGACTTGATCATAGAATATCAACCTCCATATAATCCCAATATACATTCCACCTTCACACTAAACGTCGGGGTTAAAGTTTCCATGTACACTAACATAATGATTGGACGTCTACAACCCACAACAATACCTTAAGCCTAAGTAAAATAACGTAAACCTTAAACCCTACAATATATTAGAAAGCTATGACTTTGTATTAATATATTTTAAAGACTGAATTTAAGAACCATTTATAAGGAATGGCCCTAAAACACTAACTTATGATGCACCGAAAATTAAAAAAGAATTTAAAGTAGACATTTCCTCGCAATTTCCACTTATTTCTGATATCTCTACACGTTTTTTGACGTGACAAAGTCTTATAATTCGATGGAGTCGTCTGCACGCACCAAAAAAATTTACTCATGCGGCGTTACCTCGCTCTGAGGCGTGCCATTTAAGGCTTGAAGTGCAAGAGAGAGCGCGGAACGAGCGACAGAGAGGCACAATCGGCCTCCGTTCTTATGAATGTCACGTTTAACTATCGTTAGTAAACTGACTTTACAGACAACCGCTTTTTTATATGGACTGCAGAATCAATTGTTGAAATAATACTGCTTGATTTATAAGTTACGTACTAATTATTGATAACTAAAACGGCGAATTTCTTGTCACCTTTGAATGTTACGGTTTTTTTAATTAACGGCAAGAGATTTACAACTAACATGAAACAGTCTGTATCAAAAAAATGGAAATTATTCATGGCTTCTTGCAATTCACTCAATTTATATTTCTATTGGAATTTTTACATACATACATATCTTAACGCCAATCTTAACGCCCTCACGGGGTAGGCAGATAGTATTTAGTGCAAAACCTCACGATTCTGGCAGACATGGCTGGCTTCCTCCACATTCAAAACCCTTTTCATACAAACATGGTGGTTTCTGAGACTCTTGACAACAGAGCGATTTGTTCGTGGAATGTCAACCTAGTTCTATTGGAATTTGTTGCTGTCCTAACGAACGTAAAACAATGCCGGACTAGAGTAGCTTTTCTCAGTTATAGCATTAATTTGATTGACGAATTTTATGTAGGAGATTTTTTTTTGTAGTGACGCTCACTGGCCCCGGGCCCCACATAATCCGAGCCAACCAGTGGAAGGACTGCAAACTGCCCGCCGACATCATCGGACAAAACTACATCCGACCT
>NJDC01000551.1:84897-98909 GCA_002245475.1 Calephelis virginiensis | reverse complement strand
GTGGGACTTAGTGTCTTCGGCTAGTCGTGGGTGCCTTGGTTGTACCTCTGCCTACCTCTTCGGGGATATGGGCGTGAAGATACTTTACTTTACTTTACTTTACTTTACTAGGACAATGTTACTAAAAACATTGCCCCATTGAAGAAGGCATTTGTGCGTTTTTAATAATAGGTATATATAAGTGCAAAATAATGAAGTACATTAAAACGGCAAAAACCGACTCCAACTGTTAGACAATAAGTGACGATTTGATATATTTTTTTTTTCGAAACAAAGCAAATGATTCCCAAATTGGTATGGTATGTGGTATGGTTATGGAACCTGGGAATCGTGACCTATAATCATCAATATGATGATGGCTCATGATTCCCTGGTTTATAATTGGTCGGTAATCGCATGACAAAGATACAAAAATAATAATAAAAACATACATTGTAATTAAGAATCTCCTCTTGTTTGGAGCCGGTTGAAAATGGCAAGCGCGGATCCAAAGCCAAAGTGACGACGATGGCAGTCTACTCGTATTAAATTCTATAGTTTGAATATGATATACATGAGTATTTATTTACTAGTGGACCATTTTAAGAACATAGAACTTTACGCTGTATCTTGAACCTATCTCTCTTGTAGAAATGTTCTATCGATTCATACTTCGACTCCCTTTTGATTGATAAATTTATTTTGGGGACTAAATGCGTGCCTAAAGTAATACCAGAGATTAGTAATTATATATATTGTCTTTGGTAATACGTAGAAAACTCGAAATTAAAGTAGTATTCCTTAAGTCAAAAATGTGAATGATTTTGAATGTGAGTGCTTCTAGTTTTTTTCGTTCACTGGTGTTAACATTTTGAGCCAAAACTTAGGAAATTAATATAAAGTCTACTAAGTTATCGAATTTATACATTAGTTTTATTTATTAATACCTAATTAAAACACTTAAAAACTTAGTGTTCATTTCACTCTGTTTATAAACACTGTTAGTTTATAGTTTATTTAACGAGATTTTAAGATCTCGAGAAGTTGTGAACATTAGACAATTTAAAGTATTAATTTTCAATATATTTTTTTTAAATGTGGCAACATCCATATTTTATCTAAAAGACGATTCTGCTTTATAACAAGTATAATACGTACGTAAATATAGTAGAGGGTAAACTTTATTTTGCTCGAGGCCTAACATCCCGGCCTCAGGTTGGCAACGCACCATTACCACCTTTGGTGTCTCTGGGCGCCATGAATTTCTTACCATCAGGAAATCCGTCCGCTTGTTTGCCATCGATTATAAACAAAAAGTTAAAATGGTAAAGTAATATTGATAAATACTGTTTTAATAAATGTCCAAGTAAATTGAGCTGACGAATTAACAAGGTAGTGAAGTTTTAATGATAAATAACTTTATTCAACTCCTCTATTTGTTTTTTATGCTATTACTAATAACGATCAATCAAGGAGAGTTTCACAAATTAAAAACTGTAGAAGTATACAGCAGACGGCATTATTATAAAAAAAATAGCACAGTTCATAAGATTTTGACAGTTTACAATCTTGCAAGACAGATTATAAACTAAGGTCTTATTAATAAGCGTGTCGTCAATTACTCCAAAGTTTAACCTCGTAATATAGTCTCTATTACAATATGGTACAAACTATAATTTCAACTTAATTTTACTCCGAACTTAGTCCATGTTTATTAATAAGGTGGAGGGAGTTTATAATATGACGATGTCATATACTTTCGCCTCCGCAATGAAAAACCTTTTATTATGTAAGTACCAATCAAACCTAAACCTTGTATTACAGATGTTATCTTAATACGTCAACTTTCTATACTATGAAAGCGACACATGCATATTAAATAATATTTAAATAATTCGGAGATGTTGTACTCTTAATTATTTTAATATTTATCTACAGAAACGTAAAGACTTTTAATCTATATATTAATACGTGATGCCAAAACTTTGGACCCATTTTTACGAAAATTGCGCGAACGGAGGAGTATGAAATTTGGCATACTTATAGTTTATGTGTAGAAGAAGTGCATAACGCTAATTTTTTTAAAAACTAATGCTTATAACGTACGTTAAAACCGTAAATAAAACATTAATAAACAATGCATTTGACACACACAACCAAATATAATGTGTGTGTGTGTGAGAGAGTATGTGAATATGTGTGTGCGCGTGAAGGAGTGAGAAGAAGAGTGAAAGGTGGATGAGAGAGAAGTTGTGTGGCAAATACTAACAGGTGATTTTGGAGTGGTCAGCAATTTTTCTGGTCCTAGGTAGGTGGGATTATAAAAGATGATTAATGAAATCATTTTTACAATTCTGGAGTGAAATGGATATATGTTTAGACTAGTGTTAAAGCAGTTGTAATGGACCTAAATAGCAACAGAAATTTTGCGAAAGTACTGTTTGAAACATCTTATTAATACTAAAGTTCCTTGTAAGTATTTTATACAGCCTGAGCTGAAGGACTTTATGATGAAACAAAATAGGATGAAGCTCTGGGAAATACTTAGTGACTTATAAATGTACTACATACCAACATTTGACCTCACTTTCTCGTTTAGAAACGTTTGCGGATCCTACCAAAAGATGACGTCAGGCGCACAGGGCACAGATTACCCAACTGTAGTACGGTAACGTCATTTGACGTCAATGTTGCATCGACGTGTGTTAGTCTGTGTAAATTTTATGCAAATATACAAAACCTTGACCTCTAGATCCATTTACCTGTGTATGCTGGTTTATTCCACTATATTTCATTTTAACGCTAATTTAACAAAGAGAATCTACTGACTTCTAAATACTACATCATTACAGCAGGTAGGTACTTGGGTCTTAGGTAGGTATGAAATAGGAACTAAACTTGCGCTGTCCGCGGAGTAGAATAGACCGTCTGTGTCTCTGCTAGGCAGGTCGTAAAAGGCGAGCACTAGTTAAAATATAGGTCAGTACCAATTAGACCACAGGTGGTAAAATAGTGCAATAACTTGCCCGGATAGGGATCCACTGTCTTATCTTTTCCTGCCGCCATGACTCGGTCATATTCCGATTGGGAGACTAACACAATAGACCTAACATCCCAGCCGCATGACAGCAACGAACCTTTAACCTGTATGATGTATATAGACCACAGTTGTCTCTTACCTTCAGGAAATCCATGTGCTTGTTTGCTATAACAAAAAAAAACGGAATTAGAAAAACTTAAATCAAATCTACCCTTGGATCATACTGGTACTTATCTGCGTTGACATTGATAAAAAACTACCAAAGGAATGGAATCCCTGAAGACAAAAGACCGACTTAGTACAGTAAAATTTAAACACATATTGAATACATGAAATGCATATAAAATATATTTATTCATTATTATTACATATTTAATTAATTTTTGCTGAATATGAATGTGTCAGAAGTTGACACAAAAGCATTTGTTGGCATAAAAATATATTCTACTGCTTTGTGGTGTGAAAATATTTTTAAATTTATACAAAACTATTATTTACTAAACACTATCTAAAATCGGATTCTCAACCAAAAACATACTCCCACGTCATCCTCGTGTAGCAAGTTATTGGTTGGATGTCAATTTTAGATAGTGTTTAGTTAAACTTGCGACTGTTTTTTATTTGTAAGACGGATTGATTTCCAATGAATAAGACGAGCCGAAAGTCTGGGTAATTGGAAAAGTTGTAGTGGAAAAACAGATAGTTTCCATGAAAATGTGATGCACAACCTAAACAAACGGTTGTTTTTTGTACGAATAGTACAAAATCTAACTACAGTCGTTTGCTTTCGATTGCTAACTCTAAATTTTGTGTTTAAACGACCTTCGTTACTTCGCAAACTACCAATGGTTACACTGACGGTTTACGATTCTTTGATAGCTATACCAGCTAGTTCCTGGCATAAGGAAGTTCGCTCTGAAGCTCTCTGAACATTTATTTATTTAATTTTTAAAATTTAACACTTTATTGCACACAAAAAACTAAAATACACGAGAAGTTAAAATTGCACAAAAGGCTAGCTTATCTCTAACTAAAGAAATTTCTACCAACCCAAAAAAAATGAAGCTGTTAAAATAAAATGGAAGGCATTGTGTACAAAAAACAATCAACTATAGCTCTACTTAGAACAAATAAATAAAAATATAATAATTAAGTGTGTAAAAAACAATACAGGTACAATTATAATTATTAAAATATCATAGTAGGATAATATATGAGTATGTTATTGTGTCAACGATAAGTAATGTTCCTTTAATCTTTTCTTAAAAGTAGGTAAAGAATGGCTGTCACGAATCGAAAATTCGAAGTTGTTTTCCCGTCAAATAGACAACAGACTTTGCCATGACTAAATTAAGACATAGAAATCAGACAGATTCGTAAAAATCGAGAATAGCATAACGGGCTAGAATCATTAACACTGCAACAATTTTATTAAAACATACTACCATTACTTCCATACCAACATCATAAATACGAAAGCCTGGCTGTCTCTATCATGATATGACGGCTAACGACCAACATTAATAACCTATCTACAAATAAAGTTAAAACTTCAGAGTTATGTCGCTAAGCAGCCATTTTGAAATCCAAGATGGCTACCGAAAATAACGCTTGAAAATCTGTTACCGCTATGATTGAATAAGAAATCCAATGTCATTAGATAGGGCTTGCTCCGGTTTACTCTTAAAAAATCCATAATTTATCTTGAGCTACCTTTACCTGGTATAACGTTTGTGCGACGGCCTGCCAAAATGACAACACAGAGAATACGAAATACCTACTGCCACTTTACAGCAAATAGGTTACAATTACTTAGAGCCTTCTTGATATTGAAAAAAAAGGCGGTTACCTGGCAACTGATCTAAAATAGCACGATCTCTTATCTTATTAATATTGGCCATAAATCGATAGAGAGCTGGATGACTAAAATAGATTAAATTTTATATGCATAAAGCTAAAAACCCGAGTTCAAACCGAGGTCTTTTTTTCAAATATCAACCCTTAAAAGACTATAATGAATGATGAAAGTTTATAAAGTATCGTAATTGCATATGCATACAGCGGAAAACTCGAGTTCAAACCAAGGCTTTTTTTCAAATATCAACCCCTAAAACACCATAATGAATGATGAAAGTTTATATGAAAATGATAACTATTCTACGAATAGTTATCATACGAAGTCGCAAGTAAATTGCTAGTTAAAAATAATTAGTGTAGACTTAGACCAACTACTGCAGAAAGCTGTTGTCGAACTCCAGGGTCAAAGAAATGGAAAACTTGAAAACATCACTACATACTGAGTGGTAGAGTCTTGCAGCGACTCGCCCGGATTGGTAACACCGCCTTACCTATTGCTGCCGCCATAATGTCAGCGCTTGACGTTGACGTGTTCCGGTTCGGAGGGTAAGGTAGCCGGTAAACTTACGTTTGCTCGAGGCCTAACATCCCGGCCTAAGGTTGGCGACACACCATTTCTATCTTTGGTGTCTCTAGGCGGCGTGAATTTCTTATCATCATAATATCATAAAAAAAAAACATCAATGCACGATCTATAATCATACTACGTAACTAGATATTATGCACCTTTACTCCTCATGCTATCCTGGGGTAGATAGGATTACAAAGAAGTAAGGGTTAAATAGTTTAGTACTCACCAATGGCACTATCCACGAGTAACTAGGTGTACACCTAATAACGAGTAACTAGGTGTACACCTAATAACGAGTAACTAGGTGTATACCTAGTTACTCGTTAAAAGAATGATTAGGCTTTTTGACTAGTCTAAGTACACACTTAGTCCGGATGCGTCTGAGTGCTAGGCCTAGGTTTTTATCAGGATATAACAAAATTTTCTCTCAGGATGCCCTTTTAATTGTTGCTACAACTTTGCATTTATTTAATTTTATGGATTGATTTCCTGATGGTAAAAAATTCACGCCACCTAGTGGCACTAAAGGCGTTAATGGTGCGTTGCCAACCTGAGGCCGGGATGTTAGGCATCGAGCAAAAGCAAAGTTTACCAGCTACCTTATTCTTCTAACCAGAATATGTCAACGGCAAGCGCTGAAGTCATGGTGGCAGAAAAAGGTAAAGCAGTAGTACCAATCCGGACAAGTCACTGAGAAACTCTACCACCTAGTCAGATGTCAGATTTAGTGACGGTAAGCCTATGCTCGCCTTTTACGAACTGTCTGCCAGTAAGTCAGATGGTCTATTCTGCAAAGGAGCCCGGACCGACACTGGGTAATAAATAATAATGAATTCTTCAAAACTATTACAAATATCTACACCTATTTAAATTTAAATGAAATAGCTCTAGTGTGTCTACTTCTCTAATATTTAAAATAATCTGGTTTTAGTGCTACGTAATTAAATTGAATTCTTTTGGTAATTTGTAGGTTATAGGGGTAAGTGGACGCCCCCTAAGTATATGTATAATTTATGTGTATGTATAATTTATGTATAATTTTTTGTTTTGAGTTAAGTTTCCCCTTTCTAGGGCCTGCTAAGACATTTAGGCCATGCTGCCACGTCTTCCGTATTAATAAATTCTTTATAAGAGTCGTAAGTAATTTTAGGTCATAAGTCAACGTCATGTCAGGGTTTTGAGTAAAGCGGTGGCCTCTTCACTCAAGCTTATTAATGAGATTTTGCGGCAACGAAGAAATACACGACACACTTCATACATATTTCACTTATGCACTTTAACTGAACAAAATTGAACAAACTTCCACCCAAATTAACTAATTTTACCCATAATTTACAAAAAAAATAGGATCATCTTTTTTCACGAAACTCCGCATGTATAACTTACTACATACCCCCAAACCCAAACAAGGCACAGAGTATCGAGTGCCAAGAATTATTTCGTGATTAACAATTTTTTTTTAATTAGTCAAACAGTTTTACTTTTACAGCATCTTCAACGCTTTATTATTTTAAACTAATTAAACAAAACTTTGTTCAGCGGAAATTATTTTAATAAGTGAAAGAATACAATTTTAATAAATACCCTGGAAAGCTAGGAAACGGTGATTGTTTAACTTTTGACCATCCGAATGTTAAACATCAAGTAGGATTTTATTTGCAAATATTTTATATTAGATTAGGCCACATGGTCTGGTGTCTTTAAGGTTACGAACGCCCATGGCCCCATTAGACATAAAAGCAATCAATCACGACAAAGTCATGACACCATAGTGGAAAGGTAGTGTCACATCATAAGACTGATCTTATATACATATAAAATTCTCGTGTCACAACGTTAGTTACCGTACTCCTCCGAAACCGACTCCGGTAAATTTTATATGCATATTCATTAGGTCTGAGAATCGGCTACTATCTATTTTTCCCTAAGGGTGACTCACCCCAATTTTTTAATAAAATCACATTATAAAACATAACAGAACAACGTCTGCCGGGTCAGCTAGTATTCATATAAAAAATTGTTACCATTTTATGACGACTTCTGGAACATTCCAAAATAGCTATTCTTTAAAACTGTTCAGACTAGACCCATTTTATTTCGGGTTCCACCAACATAGTTTTCTAACCTTCGTAAGAACTAGACCAAACGGAAAAATGTGGGTGGATATCAACTTTTCTATCTTCCTCGTTTCTTTTCTGCCGGGTCAGGTAGTATTCATATAAAAACAATTTTTACAATTTCATGTCGACTTCTAAAACATTTCAAGAAAGCCGTTCTTCTATGTTTATCACACTTGAGCCCTTTAATTGCATAGGGTTCAGCCGACATAGTTTTCTAACCTTCGTAAGAACTAGACCAAACGGATAAAAGTGGTCATAAAGTAGCCTAAACCAATTAGCATTTTAACCACCAATATTAACTTTTCTTTAAATATACACCTAGGAGAATAAACAAGGAAACGTTTTTACTGATGCTTTGAATTATACTATAGTTTACAAATACCAAAGTTAAAAAGATATGTTGTAAACCTGGGTTATATTCATAAGCATCTTACGCAACTCTTTAAAGGGGGTAAAGCTTTAGTTCAGACAGGATTTTCGGGTTCAAATCCAGCAGTCCAGACATGCAATGTGCATCTGTAAAGTGCATTCGTCTTTCGCTAACCATTTCTTACCAACTCTTTACATTTGAACAATAGAAGATTAAAATCCCACATTTTAATTTCTTATCGACTCCGTTGATCTCACGTAAGTTTACTGGTGGTTGTCATCTTCGCGGAAAAGCTCACACGGGGCAATAGAATGGAGTCTGACTACGTTTTGTCGCAGATTTTATTTGGCCCTAGTTTTTCCAAGCAACGTCTTTCTAAACTGACACTGCTGGAATCAGCAACTGAAACAGCAACAACCCATGAGGCACAGCCAGAGAAAGTCATAATCATGCACCATAGGATTATGTTTTGTACAAAGATGTCCGAAAAGTAATGTTGGACTGAATATTTCTAATAGCCATTTTTATGAAGACCTTGCTAGTAATCCAAACAACTTTGCCTTCCGCGAGTTTGCACACTCAGGACATAGCAAACGTCTCCGAAAACTGTAAAAGATTGAGGATTCACTTGGTGAAGATTGCAGCCCAACGCGCAGTACTAGTTTGATGACATTTAATCCCTGAAAGGAGAAACTGCCGACACAAAAATGGTATTCACAATATTTGTAGGCAGTCAAAAAAAGGTGCGCGTGTTTACAATACTATGCGCTTCTCCCAATGTTTCGCCCTGTACACCGAGATGGAGGAAAGGACAAGTGATGTGGTGGTCGTCCTCTTAATCTGAGCATGTGTCGTTGAGACCAGGAGTAAAATGTGTTACTCTTACTCAAATACCATTTATTACTCTTCCTAAGTACCTAATCTAAAAAAGAACTTGGACAGATATTTTTATCTTACTCATCACCAACTTCATATTTGATAATCAACCTTATATTCTGTCTGTTGATCCGGATCCTCTGTCTATAATTGACCATTAGCTCTTCTGTCACTCATGTAAGAAGTGAGCATAGGATAAATGGGTCATTACTATCAAGACAATTAGTGGTTGTGCACGCACGCGCGCACACAAACACACACTCACACAATAATAGGCAACGGCTGTCTTTGTCCGCTGTCGACATTAAAAAAATAGTTAATGGTGGTGATTCTGCTGTTCACAAACTAAACTAATTTTAGATGCATGCTATCTTTCTCAAATGAAACAAAAACAAAAGAGATGGAACAGTTTAGACGTGTCAGATTGGTGCGGACATGTCTAATCGTGATGTTTTTAATCAACATTTTCCGAGTGATAGATTAAACGTCTGTAGAAATTACGTGTACGGTCTAATTTGACAGCACTAAAAGTGTTTTGTTTCCTTCTGTTACTTTCGTTGAAAGAAGACAGGGATAACTTAAAATTAGTTTATGAGTGCACAACAAAATTACCACCAATGTCAGGCGAGAGAATTATTAAAACTACCTACTTAATATATTGTCAGGATCGTGAGATCTGGCACTCGATACTCTCTGCCTACCCTGAAAGGAACTTGGCGTGAAGATATGTATGTAATATATTATTAATATTACCTATATTACCTACGTAATGTAATAAATTGAAGGTTACTAAGCCACAAAAGATTAGGTATATGTTATACATCTGACTATACTATTAAAAATAACAATTTTAAAGGCAAGGTCAGCACCGTATATGTATAACACACATATCCAGATTTTTGAGATAAAAACAGGTTTTGGTCTCCTCGTCTCACAACTAACAATTTTGCTTGTAAAGTTCTTCTCATTCTTGTGTTGCTGAGGCGTCTATGACGTAAGCCTTCAAAGTAACTGACGCGGACGGCTCAAAAAGTTATTAAACTTGTAACGTATTGTAGGCAGTGGCGGATTTACATACTATTAATCCTATTTTTTATTATTATAAGTTACAAAGTTTGTATGTTTGTTTGTTACATCTTCACTCAAAAACTGCTGAACCGAGTTTTTTTTTAAATTTGGCTAGTAATTCATTATTATTTTTAGTATCAATTTACTCATACTAGTACTCGTAAGTGCTAACTCTTCAAGCTTTTTTTTCACTGGGCAAGGAGACTGTGTAATAGATATTACATTTAATCCTATTAATAGTACAAATGCAAAAGTTTGTCTGTTTGTTTGTTTGTTACTCCTTCACGCACTGCTGAACCGATTTTCATGAAATTTAGTACACACATAGAGGGTAACTTGAATTAACGCGTAGGATTTTCATCCCGAAACAATGTTCCTGTGGGACCACTAATCACTCGGACAACAGCTAGTATTAAATAATAGTTGAATTTTCGAGTTATGAAACTACATCTCCCGTGAAATTTTATGATTTTTTTATTGGTCGAGTGGTTAGCATATACGCCTAACTCCACCAACCAACCACGGTTGGAATCGGTTTCACTGCGCATATTACTTTATACAATAACTCCGGTCGTGGAGACTCCTGACACCACCTCCGGGTAATTAAGATCTAACTTACCTACGATTTATTGCAGACTAGCCGATCCGAAGAACTTCATATCACTTGACAATTTTCCCGGTTTTTCTGTTCATAGGAACCTTTTCCTGACAATAACCATAACAAAAAAAAATTAGCAAAATCGGTCCATCCGTTCAGGTGCGACGCGATGACCACGCGAAAAGGGGATTCATTTTTATATATTACATACTAGCTGACCCAGCAAACTGCGTATCGCTTGACATTAATGCTTCGATAGTAGCGCAGTCTGTCGGACCCAATGTAAGACATTTCAAAATCAACAACTACTTGTTATTTAAAAAATAATTAAAAAAATATTTCCAGTATAACAAATTGTGAATCTAAACCATTCTCGAATCCCCTTTAACACACACTAAAAAAACATCAAAATCGGTGCAGTCGCTTATAAGGAGTTCAGTGACAAACACACGAACACAAGAAATACATATATTAAGATACATACATACCTATCTTCCAAGTCCCTTACGGGGTAGGCAGAGAGTATCGAGTGCCGGTAAAATATTTCCAGTGGAACAAATTGTGAATCTAAACCATTCTCGAATCCCCTTTAACACACAGTAAAAAAACATCAAAATCGGTGCAATCGCTTATAAGGAGTTCAGTGACAAACACACGAACACAAGAAATACATATATTAAGATACATACATACCTATCTTCCAAGTCCCTTACGGGGTAGGCAGAGAGTATCGAGTGCCGGTATATTAAGATATTATGAAGATTAGAAATTTACAATATTTCTAAGCTGCAAGAAAAATCAATCTTGTACTGTCAATAAGGTGGAGTAAGGAATGCCTTAAAACTACTAACAGTTAGGTACAGAGTTTGCCTAAAAAACTACTAACAGTACAGAGTTTGCCTAAAAAAGCTACTTAACTAAGGCAAATAGTATTTTAGGTCAATTTGTCGTCACCGAAAATGCCCAGTCTACTAGCGAATCCGGCCCTGTCTATAAATAGCAACACAATGGAAGTATATTATAAAACTACATGCACTTATAAATGAAACAAATTAAATTTTGTATCAAGTTTCTTTAATTAAATATCAACGATACCATAACTCCTCCGATGTTTAAAATAAAAGTATTATCTACAACAATGTATAAACATTTCCTTATAAGGCTAGAATCAAATTCATTTATAATCTCTAATAAGAATTATGTACAAACTACATACAAATTAATCTTTATCTTATTACAACACAGATGATATTGAGTTTTGTCAAAACCAACAAGTGGGCTATTGATAAGAGTACGAATAACATTATCTTAGAGAACTTTGGATAATTATCACTCACAATGTCAGTTTATCGCTTAATTAATAATAAAACGTTATTTATGTTAAATTATACAGTCGTAAAGTAACTATATGGAAATTTATTCGATTTTAAACCAACTATACTTTTAATTAAAGACGGAGGTACGTATGATATTGGGAATAAGCAACTTTTTTGTTGTTGTTTGTTTTCTTCTGTTGATCAGTAGACGTTGCCAAAGCATCGCTTTAAAATTATTAGGCTAATTTTGATAAAAGTGATATATTACTAAAGCAATTTGGTTCCATTGAAAATTTAAACAGTAGAAATTTCTGGTCGACGGAAAAGTTCACGACCATATTCCCGAAGAGGTAGGTAGAGGTACAACCAGGGCACCCACGACTAGCCGTAGACACTAAATTCCATTATGTGATAAGTAGCAAGGCTTTTGTCACCCGGACACATATCAAATCCCGAACAACTTTTGTTTTTATTAGAAAATAGAAAAATATACATTTTTTTTTTGTTGCCGCGTTTCGGGTATATAACGCTAGACCACAGTGGCGATTATGGTTAATAGTTTAAACCTAGTTTCATGGTAGAAAAGAAACAAGTTAGTGAACTCCTATAGAAAATGCGTAACTACGAATAATAATTCAGATGAATGATTGTTACAATAATGTTACAGAAATAAAATAGCGTTTAACATAATATTTACGTTTAGTGGTAATGAACGGAAAAAGCATAGAACTATGTATCTGAAAATATGTTTCTGTTACGCTAGGTACAGACCAAGCAAAAGTTTTCGAACGAATGAGAAAATTCGTTTACCTTCGTTTTCTTTACCTACACCCAGTATTATAGCTGAACTCTGCCAGATGTACGCGCTACACGATATTGTCCTTGGCTTAAGTAGAAATTACACAGTATAAAAAACAGAATAAAGATTTAAAATCGAAATTTGAATTTAACAATTCGAATGCATCAAGTGAAGAAATATATTAATAAATATTACAGCTTTAATGGTATTTTCTGTTTACTATTTCAAAGTAAACTTAATAGAAGTATTTATTTTCGAATTAAAACGAATGAAAAATATAATCATACGAACAAAACTTACACAAAATTGGAGTATTGATTCAAGGTTTTGAGTAATGACCTTTTTTTAAAACAAACACTGAGAATTGTAAAATTATGATAGATTACGTTCAGCCTCAGAGCATTTTTATTATGAAATAAAGCATTGAAGTTTTCAGAACAATTGTTATTTATTTGTTTTATCTTATTGTATAAACATAATGTCCAAAAAATAAGCCTATTATTCGATAGTGGGGTATACCACGCGTGTTGAATAGAGCAGTACAAATAAAAAAAAAGTATTTTCACGCCCATATCCCCGAAGACGAAGGCAGAAGCACAACCAGGGCACCCACGACTAGCCGAAGACACTAAGTCCAACAATGTGATAGGTGGCAAGCCTATCGCCAACCGGGCACATATCCAATCCCGAATACTGTTTTTTATTAGAAAATTGGAAAAACCCAATTTTTCTTTCTTTTGCTTGACCCGGTATTCGAACCTGAGACCTCATGCAGTCAAGTCCACCAACTGAACCGCTAGACCACAGAGGCGATAACAAATAAGTATAGATAGAATAGAAAAGTATCTAATAAATATAGTTGTAAAAGTATCAAAATTAATGGGCGAAAACATTTTATTTACTACTGTTTACCTGCGACGTCGCCAGGAAAAATAGTTGTGATTTTTATACAACTTACATTCCCTATTTAATTATAGTACCTACTAAGAGATAACTTTTGAAAAAAAAATGTAGCCTACGTTTTAACCCGATTTTTTAGATTTATAAATACTTATCAAGTTTAATCGATTTAGCGGTTCAGCCGTGAAAGAGCAACAGAAGACGGACAGACTTTTGCATTTATAAGATTAGTATGGGTTGAAAGGTAATAAATAGACCGATTTTCTAATACTAAATACACATTGTCCATAGACACCATAGACATTATGCTGCCTTTCCACCTCAAGCTAAGATAGGTATCATAGTTTTTTAAGTTTAAACGCTACTCTGTGCTCTAAGTCTAACGAGCCAAGGGCAAGAACTGACATCCAAGTAGAAAATACAAATGTTTCCCTGTTTTGTTTGTCCAAATGTTTGCTTGTGTCATTGTCAAGACAGGCAGTCATGGTCTCATCTTATTTAAGCTATTAAGCTTATCT
>NJDC01000551.1:47853-83080 GCA_002245475.1 Calephelis virginiensis | reverse complement strand
CGATTATGGTTAATAGTTTAAACCTAGTTTCATGGTAGAAAAGAAACAAGTTAGTGAACTCCTATAGAAAATGCGTAACTACGAATAATAATTCAGATGAATGATTGTTTCAATAATGTTGCAGAAATAAAATAGCGTTTAACATAATATTTACGTTTAGTGGTAATGAACGGAAAAAGCATAGAACTATGTATCTGAAAATATGTTTCTGTTACGCTAGGCACAGACCAAGCAAAAGTTTTCGAACGAATAAAAAAATTCGTTTACCTTCGTTTTCTTTACCTACACCCAGTATTATAGCTGAAATCTGTCAGATGTACGCGCTACACGATATTGTCCTTGGCTTAAGTAGAAATTACACAGTATGAGAAATAGAATAAAGATTTAAAATCTAAATTTGAATTTAACAATTCGAATGCATCAATTGAAGAAATATATTAATAAATATTACAGCTTTAATGGTATTTTCTGTTCACTATTTCAAAATAAACTTAATAGAAGTATTTATTTTCGAATTAAAACGAATGAAAAATATAATCATACGATCAAAACTTACACAAAATTGGAGTATTGATTCAAGGTTTTGAGTAATGACCTTTTTTTTAAAACAAACACTGAGAATTGTAAAATTATGATAGATTACGTTCAGCCTCAGAGCATTTTTATTATGAAATAAAGCATTGAAGTTTTCAGAACAATTGTTATTTATTTGTTTTATCTTATTGTATAAACATAATGTCCAAAAAATAAGCCTATTATTCGATAGTGGGGTATACCACGCGTATTGAATAGAGCAGTACAAATAAAAAAAAATATTTTCACGCCCATATCCCCGAAGACGAAGGCAGAGGCACAACCAGGGCACCTACGACTAGTGTTGTTCAAAACCGCTATAAACGAAAAGCACGCTACAGACTATAGACTATAAATTTTTAGCACGCTTTTTTATACGCTATGCTATAGCACGCTATGTCAGGAAGCGTGTCCAGCCAGCAGAGCACGCTAAATTTCGTAGCAGGTTATCTGTGCCATAGCGCGCGTAGCGCCGCGTTAGTCACATGACACATCGCGCAGCGTTGGCAAAAGCGCGGGTCGTGTCGGCGCGATCGTATATTCGTGGTAGATTTCATAGCGTCATAGCTTTATAGCTTCAAAGTAAATAGCGCGCGCTAGGAACTAAATCAAATTAGCGCGCTATAATATTATGCTATGCGCTATATTAACCACCACTACCTACGACTAGCCGAAGACACTAAGTCCAACAATGTGATAGGTGGCAAGCCTATCGCCAACCGGGCACATGGATATGTGCCCGGTTGGCGATATAATAATCCAGGTTGGCGATATCCAGGATTGGATAATCCTGAGTAACGTTTTTTTATTAGAAAATTGGAAAAACCCAATTTTTCTTTTTTTTTGCTTGACCCGGTATTCGAACCTGAGACCTCATGCAGTCAAGTCCACCAACTGAACCGCTAGACCACAGAGGCAATTACAAATAAGTTTAGATAGAATAGAAAAGTATCTAATAAATATAGTTGTAAAAGTATCAAAATTAATGGGCGAAAACATTTTATTTACTACTGTTTCCCTGCGACGTCGCCAGGAAAAATAGTTGTGATTTTTATACAACTTACATTCCCTATTTAATTATAGTACCTACTAAGAGATAACTTTTGAAAAAAAATGTAGCCTACGTTTTAACCCGATTTTTTAGATTTATAAATACTTATCAAGTTTAATCAAAATCGATTTAGCGGTTCAGCCGTGAAAGAGCAACAGAAGACGGACAGACTTTTGCATTTATAAGATTAGTATGGGTTGAAAGGTAATAAATAGACCGATTTTCTAATACTAAATACACACTGTCCATAGACACCATAGACATTATGCTGCCTTTCCACCTGAAGCTAAGATAGGTATCACAGTTTTTTAAGTTTAAACGCTACTCTGTGCTCTAAGTCTAACGAGCCAAGGGCAAGAACTGACATCCAAGTAGAAAATACAAATGTTTCCCTGTTTTGTTGGTCCAAATGTTTGCTTGTGTCATAGTCAAGAAAGTCAGTCATGGTCTCATCTTATTTAAGCTATTAAGCTTATCTGCAGAAATCTCTTAATTTACACATACATATCTACACGCCAAGTCCCTTACGCGGTAGGCAGAGAGTATCGAGTGCCAGACCTCACGATCCTGACAAACCTGTCTGGCTTCCTTCACATTCATTACACATACAAACACGCCGGTTTCGGAGACTCTTGACACCACCCTCGGATAATACACAGATGTACACATACAAATATACAGATATATAAATACCTAATTCTCCAGTGTCTATCTATTTGCATTCTAAAATTAATTTAATTAGGTTCAGATATACTGACACTAGCTGACCTGGCGAACTTCGCCTAACTTGACATAAACAGCTACCTACTAACTTTTTTTATTTTCTATTTTCCCTGCCATTTTCCTGGGTTTTCTGTCCGAACATTTTTTTGAGAATACCTCATATGTACAATACAATAAATAGCAAAATCAGTCGATCCTTTCAGGCGTCATGCATAAAAAAAGAAAAATATTAAATTAAATATTAAAAATAAAATTATTTATTTACTGAATATGTGAGTTAAAAAGTTTAAGTGGCTACGCGAAATGCGGATTCATTTTTATACCAAAGGATAGATAAAAAATAAAAATAAATAAATATCCTTAGACATATTACACAAATTGAATCTAACCCCAAAGTAAGCAAATTATATGCTTGTGTTATGGGTGTTAGTCAACGATACTAATACATAGAAATACTTAAATAGATACCAGAATAAATTTAATAAACACCCAGACCCGGAAATGTAGACACCTAAATGTTCATCACACAAATGCCTACCCCCGTCAAGAATCAAACCTAAGCCTCGCGGTTGGTCGATATAGTTAGGCATGTACCTACACTAGCCACTCGACCAACGAGGCATAGATAAAGAAACATATACAACCACAATGTTGCATTTATAACACACTTATCAAATGGAATGTTATTTATTTCTGAATGAATATAGAATAAAATAAAATAAATAATCAAAAACCGCAATTTATTGATAAATGCATCCGCTTTTGCGACATAGAATGTTAACCTCTGGCATATGTACCTAAACAATCGACAAATGAGTTCATGGGTTACAAGTGTTATATGTAATTAGGGTTGTCAACCCTCCCGGTAAGTCTGGAAGACACTAATAATAATAGCTACCTCCCGAGCTATCGGAACGCAATATCTCTGATTTGGTAAAACTTACTATCACAAATTAACAAAAACAGTTGCAAAATTCAACAAACTTCGACTTTTTCATGTAAAATCTTTTATGACAAAACCCCTCAAACATAAGACGCTGCTCGATAAAAACATATAGTTAACATAAAGTTTATAATAAAAATTTAAAATTCTCCCGGTTTTGTACTTTGGAGAATTGGCATCCCTATATGTAATAAATAAATGATATATTGCTATGGAATACAAGACAGAATAGAATAGTTTACGCGCGGTTACCTTACAATCTTTAAAAAAACTATTAATGTATTTTTATGACACATCAAATTTTTTTTATCATAATAATGTTAGTATAACTTAGTCTATTCTTTGGCCTTGCGTAAGACTTAAAGTCTTTCCACGTGGAAGGTTAAAAAGAAGGCTTTAAAAAAAACGCAAAAGTTGTCAAATTAACGATCAGAACCAAACATTTATTGATAGCGGAAATTGATAATAATTGTCAAAGTAATTTTTGACGTTTTGACATGTTTGACACTTCCCGTTTTCGTTGTCCAGAACCAGTTTTCGAATGGACAAATTCAAAACTTTACGTTAGAGGCACTTTCTGATTGACCACTTATCAGATGTAACAATTTTATATGCTCCGAGCGAGTGTGCCTAGTTATGTATTTAGAAACGTTGTTAGAATGATAGAAGTTTATACGATATTCACCATGCTGTACTAGCAGCTCGCCCCAGCTTCGGACGGGGTACAAACTTCTATAATACATATAAACGTTCCTCTTGTATCACTCTTTCTATAAAAAAACCTAAAAGATCTAAGTTTACACAGGGACAGACAGCGGAAAGCGACTTTTTTAATACTATGTCATGATTTCACACAATTATATATGTATAGAAGGTAATGACTGGATCCAAAAGCAAATTGAAGTGCCATAAAGTCCCATAGATTTCATTCACTACATTCATTGGTAAGACCACATCAATGAGTAATAACTTGAGTCATAAATACATAGTGTATTTAAAACATATAATCATACATTCAAATTTTGTTTATCGTAGAAAAATGAAATGTCATCAAATCATGTACATGTACTTTGATAATTTAATCAAATATCTACTTTATAACAATAAGGTCTAAATCACGTAATTCAATAAATATTAAAAACCTACAACTATTAGCACTCATTATTTCGTAACAATCTAATGGCCCCAATATTTTATTTCCTTCAAATGTATTTTCTGCTGGAAATAGGAATGCAAATTTTATGTCTAAGTCTTTTTTATTCAGCAAACAAATAATACATATATATATCTTCACGTCTAGTCCCTTATGAGGTAGGCAGAGAGTATCCAGTGCCAAATCTCACGATCCTGGCCGACCTGTCTGGTTTCCACATTAATTACACTTTTCATACAAACACGCCGGTTTCGGAGACTACTGACTCCACCTTCGGATAACACCTTAGCGATTCAATCGTGGAATGTCAACCTTGGTCTCCACGAGTACCTACATCCATCCACATTCGCATTGTATATCTGCTTTGTCAATATTTTTATCAGCCATTTTTCCACATGACCAAACAAGCGGAGCATGCCTTTTCTCATTTTAACACCAACACTTTCTTTCAATGAACTTAATCATCCTCTGCCGCCACGGTGTTAGTGATGACAGTCCTGGTTCGGAGAATAATAGCAATAAAAGATTACCACACGAGACTAAATAGATGAGAAAGGGCATGCACTGCTGGTTCTATGTGGAAAGAATGACAGATGAAAGATTGACAACGCAGATATACAATGGAATGTGGATGGATATAGGTACCCGAGGAGACCAAGGTTAAAATAAAAGTACAAGTTTTATCCGAAGGCAGTGTCAAGAGTCTCCGAAACTGGCGCGGTTGTATGAAAAGGGTACTCCAGGGTGTATACCATAAGCACTTAAAACAACATTATTTTAATAATACTTTTTGTCATCGGAGAGAGACAACCTTAACACATATATCATAAAGTTGCATAAATTAGTCGACATTTAGCAAGATGGAAATGCTGCTTTAAGCGATCATGATTGGGCCCCAGGCCAGTGCGATTTGGTACTCAATACTCTCTGCCTACGCCGTAAAGAACTTGGCGTGAAGATATGTATCAATTTAACCCCAATTCAAAAACTAAGTTAATTACACGAAAGAGACCACATCAAACCTATGCAGTCCACTTTCAAATGAAAGTTATGTTAATTAATTCACATGCTCGTTGAGATAAGTTGACATTTACTTTGTTTAGATGCATCGCGGAGAGCACGGACCGCTTCTTGGTGAAACCGCGGCCATTAAAATACAATCAAAATTTGTATAATAACAGTTTGTATCTATTCTTACATTCTGTATTATTATAGTATAGAATTTAATAAGTATCTCCAAGCCCATATCCCCGAAGAGGTAGGCAGATGCACAAACAGGGCACCCACCAGTAGCCGAAAACACTAAGGCTAGGCTAGGTGGCAAGCCTACCGCTAACCAGGCACATATCAAATCCCGAGCAACATTTTTTTTTATTAGAAAATTGGAAATACCACATTTCCTATTTGTTACTTTCCCGGATTCGAACCCAGGACCATATGAAGTCAAGGCCAACACTTGGACCGCTAGACCACTGAGGTGATTAACAGTTTCCTTAATATGTTTAAGAAACTAGTCGCCTCTGAGGCCTAGTGGTCCGGTGTTGGCGTTGACTACATGAGATTTCAGGTTCAATTAGAGGATCCTCAAAATGTATTTTTTTTTCGAAAAATTCTCGGTAAAAGGAACTACCTGGTACTGTAGAATTTACTGAACCCAGAAGAAAAGAAATAATTATACTTCATAGTCACAGTACCTTTCTGATCGTGATTACTCTGGTGGTACTCCTGCCTCTTTCATTGAGGATATGGGCGTGAAAACACTTTACAAAAGTCTATTTCAATCCTTAACACTTTTCTAACTGGACCACCACGATGAGCAAATTTTAACCAACAAGACCACTGAAAGTAGAGGGCTGTGCAAAAATTTGCCCAGGTTGAGATCCACCTACCCTACTCTGTCTTCCATAACAACATTTTTCCCCGTGTTGGTCCGGGCCCCTTTGCAGAATAGACCATTTGCCTGCATAAGTGAGGATAGGCTTACCGTCATTAACACCATGACATCTGACTAGGTGGTAGAGTTTCGCAACAACTCGCCCGGATTGGTACCTATACCTATTCCTGTACCTATAACGTCATGACGTGTTCCGGTTCGGAGGGTAAGGTAGCCGGTAAACTTACTTTTGCTCGAGGCCTAACATCCCGACCTCAGGTTGGCAACGCACCATTACCACCTTTGGTGTCTCCAGGCGGTGTTAATTTCTTACATTCCTGATGGTAAGAAATTCACGTTTCTTATAAAATACGTTAAATAAGATAATACGTTTGCTTGTTTGCCATCCTATATCATAAAAAAAAAACAATGTCATGGTCCATCTACCAATGACCATTTTAGACAGGAACAAGGCAGTATATTCCACTCGTAAGAGGCGAGCACTTGTGAAACTAATAAGATCACTGGTGATAGAATGCTGTCCAGCAACTTGTTCAGGTAAAGATCCACCAAGTTTCCAATTCCCGCCGCCGTATAATAATTTTTTTTAATGACATTGGAAGGCAAATAAGCAGGCGGATTTCCTGATGTTAAGAAGTTCACGCCGCCTAGAGACACCAAAGGTGGTAATGGTGCGTTGCCAACCAGAGGCCTGGATGTTAATCCTCGAGAAAAAGTAAGTTCACCAGCTATTTTACCCTCCGAACCGGAACACGTCAACGGCAAGCACTAACGTTGACAAACGATAGGAATAGTTAAGGCGGTGGTAAATGGCATGTTCTGGTGTAGAGGGTAGGGTAACGGGTAGGGTAGCATGTAGACTTGCACATTAGGCCTTACATTCTGGCGACAGCGACGCGCCTGTAATATAGTGTCTATTTGCCAGGGTTATCTCTCAGGAGAGCCGTATGTTTTTTCGCATTTTGGGATCAAAATCACCTCAATGGACTATTCCTATAATGCCTATCAACGTAAAGTGTCACGTAAGATTTATCATTTCACACGTGGATAGTTTTGTTGAAACAAACAGATTTTCTGACCACCTTGCGTTGCAAAGTATTGCATAATTGAATCTTAATCACATAATAATAGTGCTGAGTAATATAATAATTACACTAATTTATTTTAATATTCTACATACATTGATATCTTCTTGCCAAGTCCCTTACGTGGTAGGCAGAGTATCGAGTGCCGAATTTTGAAATGAAAACTTCTTTAGCGGCGTTGCGCACTTTTTTGGAATGGGTAACAATTTCTAAACTGGCGTCAGGACATGTGACCTGATCGAAAATTCGTAAGACGGCGCAGGGCGCTTGCGTGAATGTTCGTGTTGTCATGTTTTAAATGAATATTGTATTCCACCACAGAAATGATAGTACTTTAATACTGATAATTAAAGCAATTCGTGCAAAATTATTCCCTAACCATTCAAAAATATCAAAAATGCACAATGTCAATACTTAAGTTTTTACTTCCGCCGGCACTCAACCCGTTTTTTTATGTGATAAATCTGCGAACAAGCGCACGGATCTTCTGGTGGTAATAGACAACCTTGGCCTATAGAAACCACAGATGTTACAGGTGACACGCTTTCCTGCGGCCAGGATGTTAGCCTATGGTGCAAATCTACCGGCTACCTCGAGTTATTACGGCGACAGGTATAGGTAAGACAGTGGATCCCTACACGGGCCAGTTGCTGCACTATTCTACCACCAGTGGTCTTGTTGGTACTGACCTATATTTTAACCAGTACTTGCCTTTTACGAGCTGCTTCTTCAGAGAGGCCGATGGTCTTTATTAAGAGTTTTAAAATGTTTTGGTAATAAATAATTAAACTAGTTATATAAATATAAATAAAAAAAATAATTGGCTTAAACGCTAAAACATGTGTAATTAAATAATACTTATTTTTTTATAAATATTAAAATACTTATATACTTAAATATTTTTGTAACATCTCATTTACACACATATTACGTAAATAGATAGTTTTCTTTCTTTTTTTATTTCTTTCTTTCTTTACCACTTAGCACATCCGGACCAACACCTAGCGGTCCTTGCATACCTGCCTGGCTTCGTCCACATTCATTACCCTTTTTATACAAACACGTCGGTTTCGGAGACTCTTGATACCACCCTTGGTTAAAACCCAAGCGATTTAATCATAAATGTCTACCTAAGTCTTCCCGAGTACACATCTACATTCGCTTTGTGTATCTGTTTTATCAATTATTCATTTGTCACTATTTTTAAAATTATAATATTCTGCCAATATTATAAATATGAAAGTTTGTGAGGATAGCTTAATGTTTATTACTCTTTCACTCAAAAACTACTACACAAATTTAGATGTAACTTCACAGTGATAAAGTATATTTGTCAGAATAACACATATATCACAATTTACAAAGATGATGCACTATTTGGCACCCGCAAATCCGGGAATGAAAACTAGTTATATTTAAATCCCATTTATAACTTAAAAACCACTTGCCATATCTTAATGAAAATTAAATTGGATTCGAAAAACACTTACTTGCCAGGATGTTTTTAAAAAGGAAGAATTTCTTAAATTAAGAAGGCTTAATTTAAGAACTTAATAAACACGTACATATCATCACGCCAAGTCCCTTTATAATTGAGCAGAGAGTATCGAAATTAATAAGAATAACGTTTCCACATTCACATGCATAAGGTACTAAAAACACTATCCCCCTTACTAATAAAACTTACGCGCCCGTTGACCTGGTGTGTAACTTCACTTTTGCTAACAAAAAATGAAGTTACACACCAGATCAACGGGCGCGTAAGTTTTATTAGTAAAGGGATAAATATGATAGTGAAATCTCACAGTAACCTCTTAATTGGAATTTAAAAAACACAACTCATATCAAACTCAACGTATTATATTAGGTACTTGTTCCATTTACAATACAGAAACCAGGATAAGTAAACATATTACTTAAAATAGATAGCAATTTGTACATAAACCCTATATAAATAACATGTACCAGAGAAAATCATTTGAAGATAATGATTGTCTTCTAAAGCATACTTTTTCTTCATGAATAATATGCTCTAAGTTGCTGTATATAACAAAAACATGTGGAATACAAATACGTGGAACAATACAAGTGTTATATAAATTGATTTACAAGTTATACCTCTTTGGAGATTCATTATTATACGAGGACTTGTTTTCAAACAAACAAAAAATAAGAATTTCATTCTTACAACTTTAAAAACCTATTCTAAGCCTTAAGTCAATGAAGGACTAAGAATAGACAACTCGAAGCCCCTCATTAAATAAATATAACAAAATATAGTAAGTATATAACAAAAATAATATATTAAGTTGGTCGAGTATTTCATCTAATTTAAAATTGCTAATAAGTGCTATGAACGTGACCTTCTATGTATGAAGGACTTTATCCATGCAAATCTAGGAATGTTTGCTCTATCACCGTCTCTATCTTCCAATAAAAATAGTTTCAAAATAGATTTAGACGTTCTAGAGGTTCAGCATAATGTTGTCAGCACTTATAAAAACAAATTTATTTCGATATCACAAACTGATAACTTCAATCTTTTATATTTATATTATTTTTATGTATATATATGAATATGTACTTCATAATGGAATGTACTATGTTGTTGTACTTATTAGACTCAATTATTCCTAGGGATCACAACTTTCTAACAAAAATATCACCTCAGATAAGATTTGAACTCGTTCCTCCAATCTTTCGCCAAATATGGGTTCAAATATCACCAAAGATATGCTTATTTCTTTAAAAATATGGAATTTATCCCACACAAAGGAAAAGTGCTTAAATTATTTTCGCTATAAATTTTTTGGTGACCAAAATTAAACATTTGTATACGAGTATCTTATAGTAATGATACCAACATTTCACAAAAATATCAGAATCTGGAATATTTTGACCTGGCTACCCCATGTCATATCCAATAATGTTATCCAGATAACGGAAAAGTGCTTAAATTATCTTCGCTATCATGTTTTGGTGACCAAAACTAAACATTTGTATACAAGAATACTCTTGTGGTAATGATACTAGCATTTCACAAAAATATCAGAATCTGGAATATTTCGACCTGGCTACCCCAGGTCATATCCAACGATGTTATCCAGATCGTATTTGAAGATTCTATAATCGTACTTATATATTTTGTACAAACGTTTGATGAGAGGTAGGTCGAGTTGTGAGAAGTACTTGCGCAGTTTGTTGGCTGTTCCAGACGTGCGGGTCAAACGCGGGAACTGAATGTGCGACGCGTTGATCGTATGAAGTGCCAGCAGCGAGTCGTCTAACAGCGTCTCGTATTTGCCTGGAAAATATTTACACATCAATTACCCGGTCAATTACATCAATTAGATTGGTATGCAATACCAAATTATTCAAAGCAAACAAACAGACGGATTTGAGTTTTTGAAGTGAAAAAGCGGCGGCGGCTTTAGAGGCGTTGCAAACTTTGTTTGCAATGGGTAAAAACTTCTAAACTCGCGTCAGGACATGTGACTTGATCGAAAATTCGTAAGACGGCGCAGGGCGCTTGCGCGAATGTTCGTGTTGTCATGTTTGTGTAAGATAGTACTTTCATGCTGATAATTAAAGCAATTCGTGCAAAATCATTCCCTAACCATTCCAAACTATCAAAAATGCACAACGTTAATATTAAAGCTTGCACTTCTGCCGACACTCCCGGAGTGCAACCCGTATTTTTTTTGTGTAAGAGGTCAACGAACAGGCACACAGCTGTCCTTATGGTAAGAGACAAGGCATATATCGCCGGCTCATTGCAAGAACTCATTAACTGCAAAAAATCACTAAACACGTTTTTTCATAGATGGATTCATTTTGGCATATTCGACAATGCAAAAACTCACTAACTTCTAACTAATTTACTTTATTCGTTACGCAGCTTGCTATGAAATCCATAACTGCAACTTTGTCAGTCAGACATTTACTGTTAAATTGTTGAAGTTACCGTTTATTTAAGAATAATGAATATGCCACATGATAACTTCTTGCAATAAGCCGACGAATTATACACAATAGATGTTATAGGATCATCGTAAAACCAGGAAAAGAAGACTTATTGTGCAAGTGTGCTGACTAGCCTACCCTCCAGACCCTAACATGACACAGTCATTATGGTGGCAGGAATAGGTAAGACGGTGGATACCTATCCGGGCAAGTTGCTGCACACTCTACTTCCGGTGGTCTTGTTGGTAATGACCTATATTTTAACCAGTCGCTTCTACGAGCTGCCTGGCATAGGCAGATGGTCTACTTTTCTCAGGGAACTCAGGTAAATATAGGAGAGCCGTTACCAATTTTCTTTATAGGGATCGGTATCATTCAAATCTATCAAGAAGAAACAGAGACGTCTTCGATTGAAGAAAAAATATTAGTAATCAATATATTAGTAAATATTAGTATTTTTTCTGGTACTGCTATTATTTAACCAATACCGGTTTAAAACTCTTAAATAAATTACTAAATCTACTTGTAGTACCAGTATTGACAGTACACGTAACGCCTTTGGTATCGGTATTGCTCCAAGGTCGTTACTACCAGTTTCCAAACATATCAGTTTCAAACCCTGTTTAAAACTAATTTGAATCTAAAGCTTCAGAGTTACAGCAACAAAAAATGTGAGAATCTAGTTCATTGTTTTTAAACAACTCGCAAGAACACATAATCCTTTCCGCCTTATAGGTTATATTGGTTATCACGAGTATAGCTTGCGAGTTATGCTGGATATTATTTAATTTCTTACAAATATGATATTTAATCAACATTTATACACTCGCGGTCGCCTCGTTGGTCGAATGGCTAGCGTACACGCCTAACTATGCTGACCAACCGCAAGGCTCGGGTTCGATTCCCGACGGAGGCAGGCATTTGTGTGATGAACATTTAGATGTCCGCATTTCCGGGTCCGGGGGTATGTAATTTAATAAACACCCTTATTAAATTTATTCTTGTATCTATTTAAGTATTTCTATTTATTAGTATCGTTGACTAACACTCATAACACAAACATATAATTTGATTACTTTGAGGTTAGATTCAATTTGTGTAACCTGTCCAGTTTATTATTTATTTATTTATACATACATTAGCGACTAGCCCGGATTGGTTCCAACGCCATACCAATTCCTGCCGCTGTAATGTCAACACATTTCCTCCCAATATCATAAAAAAAATACACATGAAACATACATACATCAGTCAAATTAATTTGAACTATATCTTCAATACTCTACTATATAAGAATATATATTATTATACTATATAAGTACTACTATTTAAATTATACGCTTCGGCTTTACACTTTTTACTCTTTTTACACTTAATACTTTTGTTTTTAAATTGGCTGACCTAATCTAAATTTAAGCGAAATTATTAATTATGTAATAACAACTCTATATATAGATATAGACCTTTAAAATACATTCGGATGTCCGAAACTTAACGAATATAACCTCTTATATTAGTCTTTCTATTAATACAAAATTAATGAATCTGCGGAAATTTTCTGCAAAATGTCAAGCGCTCTTGTTAGTGACGTCAGAAGAAAACCAATACGGTCAATCATTAATTTAAGAATGTTTCGTTATAACATTGATTAGAAAAAACTGGCAACTTCCTTTATGTACCTTTAAAAAACTGCTAAAGCTAAATAACAGTATCTGGCAGTTACCTCGCTAAGCAAAGTTATAACACAACTAACCTTGTTTCCTGATATTATCAACAGATAAGAATGACTCCACGTAAAACAATCTTAAAAATCTTAACAAAAACCTCTATTTCGGATTTCCCATTTTTAGCTCCCGACGGAAAATGAGGGGTATTTTAAGTTAAACGTGTTTGGGTGAGTGAGTGAGTGGATGAGTGGGCGAGTGAGGGAGTGAGCGATCGAGCGTGCGTGCGTGTTTCTGTGTGTATGTCGCAAATCAGACATATCAAATACCAGGAAACTTTTCTTGATAGAAACTTTAAAAAACACATTTTGTTTGTTGCGCGACCCGAAGATCGAACCTGGAACCTCGTTGAGTCAATTCCAAGACCGGTCCGCTACACCACAGAGGCAACAAGGGACTTTGAGAAAAATATGTATGTACGTGTACCATTTAAGTGTGAGGTGACCCTAACTATGAATTTTGATAATATACAATTTGGACATAAGTATAATTGCCTACCCACGAACATAGCGAGGTCAGCGACTGTGATTATAGCTGAGCCATCATTACATAACTTACCGTATGATTAATGCTCATTTATTTTTTTAAACCATTAAAGCTATAACGACTCAAACGATTAGTACAACTACAGCAACTTTTAACCGATTGCAAAGAAAAATATTTCTCAAGAATTCACGTTTTTTTTCATGTTACATGATCGAACATGATGATGAGAGAACAGACTTGTCTGCCAATAATAAAACGTCTTTAAGCACCACAGAAGTTATTGGCGATTTGATATCTTATGGTCAGGTCCTAAAGCCAAGTGTGCAAACTACGATATGGAACGTGATAATGGAGAGAACGACACTCTGTTACATAGTCGTTATTTTTTTTAGTATGTATACGAGGCCAAGTCGTAATAATTTTAGCATTTAATTAACCTTTTTTATGTTTCGTTTTTTGTAAGATTTCGTTGCTATCCAAAAAATAAGACGTTAACCGGTCAGACTAAGCATTACGTCTAGTGAAGAGACGGCTGTGGTATAGAGACACGATAGATGATATTATGTGTGTCGGTGTCCTATGATGGGGATTTTTTTTTATAATATTGGAAGGCAAACAAGCAGACTGATTTCCTAATGAAATTCACGCCGCCTAGAGACACCAAAGGAGGTAATGGTGCGTTGCCAACCTTAGGCCGGGATGTTAGGCCTCGAGCAAAAATAAGTATACCGGCTACCTTACTCTCCAAACCGGAACACGTCAACGGCAAGCACTGACGTTACGACGGCAGGAATAGGTAAGGTGGTGGTACTAATCTGGGCGAGTTGCTGCGAAACTCTGCCGCCATTATTTCTATTCCACAGATGACATATTTTACTTACAAAATCTGTACCTGTTTTTTTCCTTTTTATAGCAGATAGCTTAGCATGATGACATACAATTCGCAAGATGGAAAGTGCTTTTTCAGTCAAATATGGAACTATAATAAGCCAAGAGCAGCATATTAAATGTTGCTTTAAAAACGCCCAAATTGAAATATTCCGGAAATACTTCTTGAGGAAGTTTGTTTCCCTTTTTATACCTACTACCAAAAACTTCTGAATCATCCATATTGCATCATTAATCTTTGTCATATCCGACACCTATTTGTTAATGTTGTAGACTAGCAAACAGCGTTATCACAGGAAAAACTAAACTAATCAATTCTAAATATAAATCGTACGATCATGGGAAATTCCATATAACATAGTCGTTATCAGACCAAAAAACTGGTTATTCGTAGACAAAAACTTGATATAATTAGATACATGGTTAAAGCTTACGAGTTATAATTATTATTTATTAGTTATTTAAGTATTTATTGTACACAACTTATGACATAAAACCTGGACAGCGATAAACACCTTTTGTGCATTTCTGACCTGACCTAGAGGTCTACAGATTTCTTCCAGCCAACCCTAAAAGTTAGAATCTGTGATGAAACAGTGGAAGGCATCATGCGCAATAAATAAATAACCTAAGCATAATAATAATAATATTTAAAAAAATCTCATAACAATGACAAATTATAAAAGAATATAAATGATATTAATAAATCTATATCAATACTAGCTGACCCGGCAAACGTTGTTTTGCCATATAAATAATTAAATGACGATTGATTAGTTATCGACCCGGGATAAAAAATAACTATGAAAAAATAGGGGTTGGTGATAAAATGGTTAAAAATTTAGGGTTGTATGTACTTTTATATGCTGTATCATAAAAAAATAAAATAAAAATATTTTGTCTGAAAATTGCAAAAAAAATTTAGGGGTGGACATTTAGGGGGATGAAAAATAGATGTTGGCCGATTCTCATAGATACCGGATAAGCACAAAAAAATTCATCAAAATCGGTCAAGCCGTTTCGGAGGAGTATGGCAACGAAAACTGTGACACGAGAATTTTATATATTAGAAGAAACCTGAAAGTCACAAATTGTTATGCAAGTGTTAAGTAATATTCTTTCAACCGTTTTTTTAAGATGGGCAGGGAAGTGCTATCGCGGACCTCTAGAGGGAGTGAATTCCATAATTTGACGGAACGAAAAGTAAGGGAATTTGATTAACAATGGGAGTGGGATACAGAAAAACGAAGTATTAAATTACGCTAGAACGACACGGTGATTCACTGGAGTGTAAAAACTTAAAGCGCTCTCGAAGATAAGAAGGAGCAGAATTTTCTAATATTAAAAGAGTTAATAATAAAGAGAGTTTAAAGAGTTAATAATAATAAAAGAGTTAATAATAATAGTATATATAGTAAGTAAAATAAAAAAATGTAAGTACTAAGAGCTACCTAATCTCCTATTAAAGAAATATCTTCCAGTCAATTTACGTGTATTATTAACATCCTTCTAATTGTTTGTATATAGATAGGACTACAAAAATATTGTGCATTACTGCAAAGTTCTCGCTTTTTAGGCCCTTTACACACTGCGACTTTTAGAAGCGATACAGTAGCGCGTTTTTGAAATAAACGACAGCATCGCTACACTCAGGTGGGAAATATGCTACTGCACCGATGCTAAATTGTGACAGCATGCGACTACATCGCTGGTATAGGTCGAAGTGTGTTAAGGGCCTTAAAGCTGCTCGGTAGGAATGCCTAATTTTTTAAAAAAGTCCGGTCAATTTTCCTGTGTAGGTCACAGGAAAATTGAGCATCCTGTAAAAGAGGCTGATCCAAGAAACCCTTGCCCGATCTTATGGAACAAGACGTATGCACGTATTGACTCACACCGTGCCGAAGTAAGTGAGGAAAGCAATTTCAGGTTTCTCAAACTCAACCATAAGAAATCGGGGTTAACGCTAGAAGATGATAGTGATTTGTCTGGACCAAGGACTCCTATTTGACCATTTGAGAAAAATCCAGACGACGAGACACGGGCACAAAAACTAATGTAATTATTGCTAGAGACGGAAACGTCCAAAATAGTTTTTTTTTGTGAACGTTAACAATTTTTTTCTATCGAACCAAATTTATTTAATCGTTTTACCGTTTCCAAAGTTACCCAAAACATACAAACAATTATTACACATAAAAAGTGTGAACAATTTAATACACATAAAAAGTTAAGTAAGTATCTTCACGCACATATCCCCGAAGAGGTAGGCAGAGGTACAACCAAGGCACCCACGACTAGCCGAAGACACTAAGTCCCACAATGTGATAGGTGGCACGCCTATCGCCAACCGGGCACATTTCCAATCCCGACCAACATTTTTTTTTAAAGTACATAAAAAGTTACTGTTCATTATCCGTTGTCAAAGGTCTAGTTTAAGATTCGGTATATTTGGGACGTCATGATTATAATTTACAAATCCTCATCTAACCAATTTTTAAATATCACTGCCCATCTACGCAAGTAATATAACGTAAGTGATTTGCTTCGTTCGAGTGACGTCATTTCACGTACTTAATTTTGTTTAACGATAGGTAGTAGGTACTGTGTTCGTGATTCGTATCGTACATAATAAAAACTCGTTCTCTTCGCAAAAAAGTAGGTACTTGTTTGCAACATGAGTTAGTTAGATTTGGTTTTCAACGATGCGGCAGTGTTTTATAGGAAAATCACTTGTGGTGGTGTGACCATGCTCTGGGAAAACCGGCACAGTATATACCTACGTGTATATCTTTTTATGATAATTGAAGGCAAACAAGCAGACGGATTTCCTGATTCAAAACTAAAAAGAAAAAATAATAAAGACTTAATCTTATATATAAAATTCTCGTGTCACAATGTTAGTTTGCATACTCCTCCGAAACGGCTTGACCGATTCCTCTGAAATTTGGTAAGCATATTGGGTAGGTCTGAGAATCGGCTAACATCTATTTTTCATACCCCTAAGTGATAAGGGTGACTCACCCCAATTTTTTTAAATAAATCACATTAAAAATATAGCAGAACAACGTCTGCCGGGTCAGCTAGTACTAATTATATACTTCTTATACTACCTATTATTTATATGTGCTACTTACTAATAGGTTTGAAGTTGGTGCCAAGCCTTAAACTAATAATTATAATATAAGTATTAAATTGGCTCCTCCTTTTTTTTGACGACGGTTAAAAAAGAATCATCAAAATTGGTTCATAATTGGCAGAGTAATCAAAAGACAAGCACACAAAAAAACAGTCGAATTGAAAACTTCCTCTTTTGCTAGTTGATTAAAATATCATCAAACCCCAATCATATTATTTGTGAACATGACGAAGTAATCGCGAAAAAAACATACAGACGATTTAAGAACCATCTCCTTTTTGGAGTCGGACGTTGCAAATTACAACTAAAACACCACTGTAATTTATTAAGGCTAGGATATTATGTTTCTTATCGTATTTGGTAATCAGTATAGGTACCTAAACGTCGCCTCTTCTAAGAATTCGGCACTTCGACTAAGATTGTATATCAGCTACATTAGTAAAGTTTTGTATTATGAATAAGCAAAATAAATAAAAACATGAATATGAAAACGAAAATCATTACATCCATACTTCCATACTAACAATATATAAATCTTAGTCTGTCTGACTGTTACGCTTTTGTGGCTTAACCGCTGCACCGAATTTAATTAAATTTGATATACATATAGTTATAGATAAGATTTCAAACATAGGCTAGTTTTTTTTTTCAAAAATCTACCAACAAATGGGAGTTTGTATGAAAATCTATTATTTTATGCTGACGAAGTTGCGGATAAAAAGCTAATTATAAAATTTAGATTTACAAGTTTATCCGACTGCAAGCTCGAGTTATGTGTTACGCGCCTATCTTGATATTTATGTGTTTAAATTATTCTTATAAAACACTATAATGATAGGAACTATATATCCGTCTTATCAATAAACATACCTAAATTAAATATCTCCAAGTTTCATCCTGGTATCATAATCTATTACACTTACGGCCTTAGGACAGCCGTAATTTTTATGGTGTCTATAGGCCACGGTTATCTTTTACCATGAAAATAATAATGAATGTAGTGGAAGCCAGGCAGATCTACAAGGAACGTGCCACTTGGCATTCGATACTCTCTACCTGCCAGGCAAGGGACTTCGCGTGACAATCAATAACAGGAATACACCCCGTGTTGGTCCGGATCCATCTACCTCTCTGTCAGGTAGCTCATAGGTAAAGCACTGGTTTAGATATAAGTCAGTACCAACAAGATAAGAGAAGAGTGCTGTGCAGCATCTTGCCCAAGTAGGGATCCACTGCCTTAACTATTCCTTGTCGCCATAATGATTTGATCATATTCCAGTCCGGAGGGTAAGGTAGCTCGTATGACTGGACAAAAAGCCTGATATCTGTGGTGTCTATAAACCACGGTTGTCTCTTACCATCAGGATAACCGTATTGTTCGCAGACCTTTGACATAAAATTTAAAAAAAAGTTTTGTCTTTTTTTCTTTCTTTAAAATTTATAGATATTTAACCCAAGCACTGGGCAATTGCTTAAATAAAAATAGCTTGATGAAACGAAAGTTATGGCCATTATAAATGTGTATTTCATCTGTAACGATGAACTCATTTAGTCGGTACTCATAACTGTGTATCTATAGGACAACTAACTACTCGCGTTAACGAGTGCGAAAGGAATTAAAAATTTCGCCACGGGACTTGAATCTTCAGTATCTCAAATGATTGGAGCATTCCTCGGCTGGAGACGAAAGGTAACAGGTTCAAATCTTGTCTGGGGCGAATCTTTTTCTTTCTTTAAAATTTAAAGGTACTAAGTACTTACCCACTAAAGTATACTTGATCAGGCACGGATGGCAGAGGCTGTTGATGGGCTGCCAGTGTTCATTGTGCACCACATCAGCCAACTCTCTCGACCTATTCGTGAGGAACAGCACGAACTCCTCGAAGGTCACATCGTGTCCGAACTCCAAGGACTCGTTTGATGGATTCTGGCGAAACGCCTTTATAATACGCTTTCCAACACGGTCCTGAACAAAAAAATTACATGCATCAGGTGTTTAAAGATATTTATCTACTTAATATTACCTTTGTGACTATTTATTCTTAAAAAAACATCTTTTGGGCTGAGGAACACAAATAGAACAATCCGAGGCTCGGATTTTTGGGTAATGACGACAGACGTTTGTAATTCCGGGTCTGAGGGTTTATCGCCTCTGTGGTCTAGAGGGTCAGGTTTTGGACTTGATATCATGAGGTACCGGGTACGATTCCTGGGTTGGGCATCAGACAGAAAATATGTTTTTTTTTCAATTTTCTAAGCAAAAAAATGTTGGATTGGATGTGTGCCCGGTTTGGCGACAAGCTTGCCACCTATCCCATCATGGAACTTGGTGTTTTCGGCTAGTCGTGGATGCATTGGTTGTGACTCTGCCTACCTTTTCAGGCATATGGGCGTGAAGATATTTTTGGGGGTTTATTATATTTATACTAGTATTTATTCATATACATGTATTAAAATCATTGACTAACATATATAATAGCACATAATTTGCTCACTTTGACTGGTAGGTAGGTGGGTACACTATATTTGGAAGAAAATTAATTCATACTTTTTATCCAGCTTACTAAAAGATGAAAGAGGGATTCGTAGGAAAGGGATAACAGTCAAAATGTAAATTGAGATATAATACATTAATAAAAAAAATATTACTTTCATATTAATAACCTGCGTTTGGCTTGACAAATACTCGCTAAAATAAGACCACGTGACGGCTAGGAGCGTCGTCATATTATCTGTAGGTACATCGAACATTACTCGTCTACACATAAAGCTTATTTTCAAGATGAAATAAATAGAGCGATGTCTGTTGATATCGTCTCTGTATCTGTGAGAATTTAATGGTAGGTATATTGCCGCGTATTATTCATTGCGCATCCTATAACTCTTCGGAAATATCTAAGCAATATAAAAACAGCAATGAATCTACGTTTTATTTTAGATCTCGCGCTGTGTTATTCGCGCATGCGCAGTGCGCCGTCTTACGTTCTGACGATCTGACGCGAGATTACAAGATTTTACCAATTCCAAACAAAAGTGCGCAAATTAAAAAATAATAAGAAATCTGATTTAAAATTCGTTTTTTTTTTTATTTAAACTACGTGCTTTACACAAAGTCCCGTTTTTTCCAAAGCCTAAGCCATTAATTTAGTAGTTTACAAATTACAGACATAACAACACTCACAGTGAAGTGAACATACTACTTGACATACGATTCGGCTTAAGCTGGTGTTCAGATTTTATTATAATTTTAAATCCAAACCATATCAATCTCAAGAATGTGAAAGTTTATCTATCGATTACGATTTCACATTCAAAATTTGCTTCAACATTCGGGATGATACATAAGCTTCATCGTATAAAAAACCCCAAAAGATGTGGAAGTTTTATGGAGAACCAATATAGAATAATAAGGTAGAAGAACTTTTTTCTATCCCAACTAGTTATTAGGTGTCGGGATGAAGTTTACCAGATCAGCTAGTTCAAAACATAAACACTTTTGTAATCTGTGAATGTCTACACATATAAAGGCTAAAGTAATTGCGTTCATTGAAAATAATTAAAGTATAATGGTAGAGGTTAGAGGAATTCAAAACAAGGCCACATTCATAGAGGGACAAGCGGGGAACAAAATGGGACACAGATAGTGCTCTTATCATAAAGCGAAATCACAACAGTAGGGATACTTTTGTATCTCGATTTCACGTAAATTGGAAATTTAAATCGTATATGTCATTTTAGGTACTTTTGAATACGGTACAGTACTAGTAAGGTTCAGTTACAAATAAATTCTAAGAATCCGATAAATCTATTATAATACTACCTATTAACTAAATGTTAATAATTCGCCAGTATTGTGTTCAAGAGTATCTAAAATTATATACTCGATTTCATGAATCGAAGTTCGAGAGTAACCCTAGCGGATTTTTGACAGTTCTAAAAAATCATCGAATCCGATAAAATAACATATTTACTACTAGCCGATCTGGTTAACTTTGTATCTCTTTGTTTTTTTTATTTTACCTGCAATTTCCGTCGAAAATCCGTCCACAAACACCGGAATAATCGCGAAAAATACGTATACAAAAAAAAACAACATACAGGCGAATTGACAACCTCCTCCTTTTTTCGTCAGTTGAAAATGAGCTCCTCATTTACTTTAATTATAGTTACACTTGTGGTGAGGCCTATGAGGCTTTTAAAATGACATCAAACTAACAAGTTACGCACTTAAATCAATAAAGTAATGAAATACTGCTCATTTTTCTAAAACACTGTTCACTTTTCTTCTCAGACAAAATACTTTTTTCCTTGACAAAAGTTGGCAACCCTTAGCCCAGTATCCCCCACCTCCCAACCTAAGTATGACGTCATTAACTGAATAGCACTAAACGATGACGTCACATAACCTTGAGCTCTGCATCGTATTACTGGTTATTAGTAGATATTAGTTATTTAAAACATACTTGTATTGTCTTACAAAGTGTTTGTTGAAGCCTACCGGTTTTGAGTTTCGAAGTGTAAAGTTAGCGAGTAATTGAGATATTTTATGCCTCTATGGTCTAGCGATTCACTTGTTGGACGACTTCATGAGGTCCCGGTTTTGAATGCCGGGTCGGGCAACAAAAAGAAAATTGGGTTTTTCCAATTTTCTAACGAAAAAACGCTGCTCGGAATTGTATATGTGCCCGGTTGGCGATAGGCTTGCCACCTATCACATTGTGGGACTTAGTGTCTTCGGCTAGTCGTGGGTGCCCTGGTTGTGCCTCTGCCTACCTCTTCAGGTAGGTATATGGGCGCAAAGATACTTTAATTTTTGATTCACGTGGCCCGTAATATCACGCTCACAACTGCACCTATATATAGTGAGAAGGATCCCATTCACGATAGCACAGACACATCTTGTATCTTTTTTTTATGATATTGAAATTTGGAAGGCAAACAAGCAGACGAATTTCCTGATGGTAAGAAACTCACGCCGCCTAGAGACACCAAAGGTGTTAATAGTGCGTCCAACCTGAGGCCGGGATGTTAGGCCTGGAGCAAAAGTAAGTTTACCGGCTACCTTACTCTCCGAAATATGCCATCAAACCAGAACACGTCATGACGTTATGGCGGCAGGAATAGGTAAGGTGGTGGTACCAATCCGGGTGAGTCGCTGCGAAACTCTACCACCTAGTCAGATGTCACGGTGTTAGTGACGGTAAGCCTAAGCTTGCCTTTTACGAGCTGCCTGGCAGGAAGGCAGATGGTCTATTCTACGAAGGAGCCCGGACCAACACGGGGTAAAAAAAAACAGTAAAACATTTATACATAAACCCCTCTTTTTTCCAAAGTCAATTAAAAATTGACTGCAATTAAAAATCACGACATGATGACAAGATTACAATATCCAGGGAAATTATTCCTTAGCTGATTTGAAAATTTGACATAGTATATAGGTATTTCATTGAGTTTTGGCGCCATCGAGAGGAAAGATGATCGAAGTTTTTTCATAATTATTGAATTTCGTGTTAATATTGAGTGAAATTGGTCAATTTTGGTGGCATTTTGTACAATTTTGTTCAGTGAAAGTGCACAAATGAAATAATTATAAAGAAATTAGCGTATCGTATATTTTCTCGTTGCCACCAAATCTCGTTACATGAGCTTGTGTAAAAAGGCCACCGCTTTACCCAAGAGCCTGACATGACTTACTGACGACTTATGACTGATGACTAATTAAAATTAATTGAAATTGATTTAAAATTTGATGCAAATTTCTACTTGACTAATGGCTAAATACTAACGTGAAGGCCAAAACTTCAAGAAAGAAGAAGAAGGTATTTCATTTTATTTGACATGTTATTGCATTTTCGTGCGTCTCTAGCAATAAAAAATCCAAAATATTTTAGTGCCTAATACGCATACTTTTAATAAGAAAAAAAAGGCTGTATTAATTTAAATTACATCTATACTTATGAAATTATATGTCCTGACCGATTCGTCATCGCCGATCAAAAACTGTTTAAGTTGCAGCCATGAAATTTTGTACTTACAAAGTAACTTACAAGTAACTTTTTATTAAGAGGACACCCACTCAGAACGGAATTTTAAAAATTCTACACCTAAGGGGGTGAAATAGGGGTTGAATGTTTGAACGCAAAACCGTCATTTTTTAAGTTACAAACATGAAACTTTATTTATGAGCTACTTATTAAAAATGAGCTGAAAGTTTGTATTAAAGTCCTTAATAATGGGCTATACACCATAAGTAAATATATTAACTGCCAGGTGAGCAAAGCCGCGAGTAACAGATACTCCTTTATAAACATTTTAAAGCTGATATTGGAGAATTTCTATCCTAGACTAAGAACACACTGCGCGTTTTTTACCCGCGCCCGCGGCGGTTGCGGGTTTTTCGTAGAATGTATATTTATATGCAAAAAGTAAGATCACATTTCACGACGTGATTTTCACCCGCAGCGCCTGCGGTTATTTGCGATTCCCGCGGCAGCGGGAAGCGCAAACAACCAGCCTGTAGATCGTGCGGGCGGCGATCTCCCGCTGCCTCGGTGGGTTGCGACCGCGCGCTCTGCGGTCGCTTGGCGGGCGACCATTTTATACTAATTGTATTGATTATTTAACCGCAAAAGCCGGTCGCGCGATAATCAACCGCCAAGTTTGCGGACGATAATTTCAACCGCGGCGGCTGCGGGATCGCAAAAATTACCTGTCTCGTGAGTTTTAAAATAAAAATCGCTCCGTGAGTTCTGTCTCTTATAGTATGATTTGAAAATAACACCCATGTATTGCGACAAAATTTATGTATTAAAAAAAATCTTTATATTTTTAGATGGTAGGCTCTTTTGAGGTACAACTTCTTTTTTTAAAAAAAGTTACTGTATCTCACAAAGAAAGCTCATCCATATAGTATTTTAATTAACTGAATCTAAAAAAGGGATTATCAATTTGGCTGTTTTTTTATTTGTATGTTTGTTAAGCGATTACTATGCCAATAGCCCACCGATTTTGATGGTTCTTTTTTAGAACGACAGGCTATTATTCCTCGGTAGTCCATCCCATATTACTTAGTTTAGTTTTATCATGATCCAACCAATGGTGTTTCAGTTATACTTAATAGTCGTCAACGTAAGTTAAAAATTTATGCATTATTAAGTGTTACTCATAATAATAGGATGTTGATATTTTTATAAAACTCATGTTGGACCATTTCGTAACCATTTGCTATCTTCCAAAAAAAGGATTATCAAACCACACCATGTGTACCTAATGAATTAGTTTAAATTGGTTTTTGTAGTTTGACTGTACTTAATTATTTGTCACTTGGTTTTGTGTACCCAATTTAATTTTAGTTTAAATACTAATTATGTACAAAATACTTACTTGAAAATACTTGGCACTGGGTGTATCTCCCTCTAACTTATTTCTGTAAGCCGACAATAGCCTCTCGAAAGGGTTTCGTACAATAATCATCTTATGGTAATTCTCCAACATTGCATCTCTATCTTCTTTTGAGACCGAACTAAGATTACGGAACATTCCTGGTGAATGAGCTAAACTGGCTGGTACAGATAACACATCTGTATCGTTCCATTTCCCAGATATTATCATGAGGATCCTTTTCCAATTTGTACATGCCACCTAAAAATTAGTAAATACATACATATCTTTACACCAAGACTCTTATGGGGTAGGCACAGAATATCGAGTGCCCTTGTCATACAAACATGCCTGTTTCGAAGACTCTTGAAACCACCCACTGATATTATACCTGAGTGATCTGATTGTGCAATGACAACCTTGGGCTTCCAGGGTACCTAAATCCATTCACATTCGCATTGTATATCTGCTTTTTCAATCTTTTTTCTATCATTCTTTCAATATAAGTACTATTAGAGTAAAATATGTCAATATTACTATTAATAATAGTCAATATTATTATGACAATAAATTATCTGGTATCATAACAGTACTAAAAGTGAGATTTATGACTGTAATAAATATATTTGACTTGTTTCCTATGTTAGCATCTCCAGTGTAAACAAAAACTACTGGTAATATAGCAGCAACTTGTTTAGCAACTTGACTTTAAGTAGGAGACCGGTTTTGTATTTTTAAATGAAGAAACACTTGTACTGTTTGACATATCACTTATATTATCATATTATCAGGGCTAAAACTTAAACTACTGCTTAACTCAATTTATGTTTCAGCCCTAATTATGCTGTTATAAGCTTATAAGAGAAACCGGTAGGCTATATATATAAAATAAAAGTGATTCGTAAAACTACAAGTGTTTCTTCATTAAAAAATAGGAATATTTGGAAGTTTTACCTAGCGCCAAAGATGGAAAATATAAAATATTTATTGGTTTACTTACTCCGGCCTCTATAATGTTAAAAATAATAAATTAAATTAAATTTTCTCTAGTATCTACATAAATATTAGTATTGTTGACTAACAACCATAACATAAGGATATAATTTGCTTACTTTGGGATTGCATTCAATTTGTGTAATATACCCGGTGATATTTACTTATTTATTATTTATTAATAATAACTTAAAAAGTCTAGACACCGAAAGCAAGAAACTTGCACATGAATGCCTCCAAAACCAAAATCATGACAAACAATCCCATAAACCTCAAAATAATAGAAATTGATGGGATGCCATTGGAATATGTCAATGAATATGTATACCTAGGTAAATTAATCTTCTTTAACGCAAACAGCAACATAAAAGAAATAGACAGAAGAATAAACATCACTTGGAAGAAATATTGGACGCAAAAGGAAATTCTAAAAGGAAATTACAGTCTGAGTATGAAGAAGATAATCATGCTTACTCACTCCTGCTTACTCCCTAGTCTAGCCTATGCAAACCAAACATGGGTGTTCACTGAAAAAGCCAAAAATAAAATCCTATCATGCATACACTCCATGGAAAGGAGCATCTTAAAGCTGAGGAAAAAACAAAAAACGAGAAATATAGATATCAGAAGGAAAACAAAGCTTACAGACGCACTAGATTACATCATGAGCAAAAATGGAAATGGGCAGGACATGTGACAAGATACAAGGACAAAAGATGGACTAAACTGATAACTAAATGGCATGGACCACTAGGAATGAGGAGCGTGGGAAGACAAAGAAACAGATGGGCAGACAATATTATAAAAATAGCAGGAAAGAAATGGATGAGTGTCGCCACAGATAGAAGTAGATGGCTAAAGATGGAGGAGGCTTTTACCCAACATGGGTCCGTGTAAATGTAAACACAAAAAATATGCAGAGCTATAAATAATATGTACCTATACACGGAATAATCAAAAAGCTAAATAAATAAATAAATATAAATAATGACAGTGTTTCATGCTGTCATATCCTGATCCAGAGTAGGCTGGGCAGTAATCTTAAATATCAGGCCTAACAGCTCCACATGACATGGGTGGCTCTAACTTATAAAAGTTATGCGCTATTTCTCTATTTCATCACATAAAACAATCTTTTTATTTGTAGATCTTTTAAGTGTATGTAAGATCTTAAGCTATCACTATCTCCAACATACTAGATAGGTCTATGATGTTAAATCTTTCATCATATCTATCATTGCTATCCATGGTTCTTAGGCCTCATATGATATAAGTCTAATTACTACCCCAACCTTCAGTATTGAAGACAACAATAGCAAGCACAACTATGGTGAGCATGACATAATGGTGAAACTGAAACCCAGACTGAAACCAGGTGGTTTCAGAGAGAGATTCTGCACAACACTGTACCACAAATTATGACTGACTGCATTAATTTTCTAGACCAGCTAGCTAGGTCAACTACCAACATATTTTTATACATAGAGCCACAGTTTACCATGCAATTACTTCATATAAAAAGTTGAGTGCTATTACATAGACCACCACCTTTTAAATGTATTGAGTAATACCTCAATCTAAGTTCGTGATGACTAAACAAATGTAACTACCTATTATGGTAGTTCAACCTAAGAGATGACAATCTGATACCTCAACGGATTCTAGTGAGAAAACTACTTTAATATGCAGACGTAGCCGCAGATTTCAACTAATTATAATTAAGTATTTTCCTCTTTGCATAATATGATCAAACAAAAAATAAACAGGTATTAAACAGAGTTTGTAACAGAAGTAGAACAGAATATTTCTCGAAAATATTCAAGTTCGAAAAATTTTGTTAGAAAGTAAAATAAAAATATTATCACTGTAGTACGATGACAAACTTAAAGAAAAATACTAACAAAGTTCAATACGCACAAAACAGTGAATACTCGTTCACCTTGACCGTCTCACCTTTGGTACATAGCAATAAAGAAGCCGGTGTTCGTCGTCAACCAAAATATGCTCCAACTGATTAGGCGGCAGATCTTCAAGAGTAAACCTCAAAGGAAAACGGTTGCAGGTTTCTTGAATGAGCTCTTGACGCGCCAAGTTCAAGGACTGGGTCAACTCCAATGAATGTTCACTCACAACTTCGTTATCAAGTCCACTGATACACATAAAAATGCTCACTAAAAATACTATTTTTCCAGTAACAAGCATTTTTCGCCATTAGAAACTTACTTAAAGATAACTTTCCCGAATCACAATTCCACTTTAATGTAGGGCAATGTAAAAGTGAAGTACCAATAACATATAAGGGATTATTGACATAGTATCCTAGTACCTAACAACAGTTTCATTCATGATTTTTTTTAAAACTGCTTGTAAGTTAATCTATAAATATTCTTCGCAATACGTATTTTAAATCCATAGTGTAAACAAATAACACAACCTCTTTTTGCTTTACTCACACCACAAATGACAAATGACGAATTACGAAATTCAAAATTGACATTGTAGTGATGCCAACTCATAAAAAAATCACTAGATTTGATCTCAAAATTCTCTAGATTGAAAGGTTTTAACTAAAAAAAAATCAGTAGAATTCGAGTTAGAAGTACATTCAACGCGCTGAGTATTTTGTTGTATGTGATAGGTATGGGAATTAGCACACACACACAGAGAATCCTATAGACACCATCGACGTTACAGGTGCGTCGTCGTTCTGTCGCCGTGAGTGTAGGCCTATTTCGCAAGTCGAACGGCTCTGAATTTCCGGGAATGGGCGTTCATTAATTTTGTTTTGGTATTTATTTAAGAATTTCTATGTATTAGTATCGTCGACCGACACCCAAAACATAAGCATATAATTTGCTTACTATGGGGTTAGATTTAATTTGTGTAATTTATCCATAGATATGTATTATTTCATAGGTAATCATATAGATATTTATATAATATAAATATATCTGAAATATCTGAAAATTCTAAATCTGAATATCTGAAAAATTACAAAATATTAAAAAATTCACCGTCATACACCTGAAATACACTAAATTTAGTGTAAAAATCACTAAGGTGGCAATGCTAGACAATTGACTTTATGGCAAGTGTTGCCAAGGCTAATTTTTTTGGCAGTGTACACAGGGTTCCAAAACTGTTTTTGTAAGAAATGAAAAACCGAGCTGGGGGCTTGTTATGTATCTCAGTGGCCAACACAAAATGGAAAAGTATACATCAAATAAATGTCAAATGACATAATTTGCGGTTGCTATCTCTATTGCGTTTGTATTGGTCACTAAGGATAGCAAATTGTAATTGCTATTGTAAAATGTATGCGTATTGTGAAGGTATTTTGCTTCAGATTTTAGGTTCCAGCTGTAGGCATTGACCTAAAATTAGGTGGACACCGTCTCTAAAAGAAATTATCACATACTTACTGATCAAGAGATATAAGTAACCAAACCAGTTGTCAAATTGAGAAATAAAAAAGATTTTTAATGAAGTTGCTTTGGAATTTTTGGCCAGAGTAACAAAATTACAAAAAAAAAACGAAAAAATCAATCGAATCAAATACAAAATGTTACATTGATGGCAGTTAATGCTTTTTCAAGTTATCAGGGTAAACAGGTACGTAGAAAATGGAGCTATTATGCATATTGTCTCAAGACGTAATGTGTTCCATGAGTTTAAACCATTTGATTCAAACTATAATGTTGCAACAGCAGACGGGTGGTTGTTTTTTTGTTGTTATCTAAGAGGAGGTAAAATCCTCATGGTACAATGCAAAGTGGATAATAGAAAGGAAACAAGACGCCTGATAGATGTCTGGCTTTTTTCAACAGAGAGACTTTTTTCAACCCTAGCAGCACAAGAAAACGTACGTAGCAATTGGCTTAAATCAACTGCAACACACTGTCTAATATGGAAAGTGTCTTTTTTTGAATGGCTAATATGTTGCTAACCGCGAGGTTTCAATAACTTCACCGGGCTATTAGAAGGTGTCCGATTAGTACTACTGTACTGATACTGTCATCAGATCTATATTCTTATTTGTTCTACTAGATTCTTAATAAAATATGAAGATACATAGTAAGGTAATGCATACATTGAGTACTTAAATTTCTAATCAAGAAGTGTTTCATGTGTTTATTGTATTGTAGTAAAAAACAGTCATCATTCCTATCAAAGTAGTCAGATAAAAATTTGCCAAGTTCTATAGGAAAGGAGGACAGGATAGGAATACAGTATAACTTGCTAAAACCGTGTTAACATTGTTGCATTTGTTATACTTAGAGTGAAATAAAATATAGCTAAATATGTTTACGGATTAAAATGGCTAGAAATATAGGTGGGTGAAAAATATACTAGTAATTAATTTTGATACGTAAAGAAATTACACCATTGAACAGCGGTATGCGAAATTAAGAAAATAAAAGTCTGTATCAAACAGACTTGCGGTTGACCAAACATCATCAGGTGAAGGTTCGATATCGAAATAATGCGGTAATAAGGGAATTCGACTGACCTGTCTTTCTTCTTACTGCTTTCTTCAAGATTTGCACAAGCACACGCGGCCAATTGGTTTAATTTGAAATTTTACTGTTTAAGGTCGGGACTTGCGTGCACGCTCGAGGATATTCAAAACAAAAGTGAATATAAATTGGCGGCCCCTTACATCAGTGCTTTTGCTCTCCACTTTTTTCCAGGCGTTCAAATCTTCTTTCGCAATCGAACGTAAGGATTTCGGAAGGATAATATTAACAGGGATAAAAAGCAAATACAGCGGCAACAAATTTAATGAACAATTAACTGACAAACTTTTTTATTTCTGTTGTTTGTTTGAACTTACTACTCAATAACAATTTTAAAAACATTTTTATATGTTAATATTAGAACAATGTTCAAGCATAGTAAAAATCAAGTTTCCCTTCAAGATTTATTTGGAAAATCCGTAATCTTTGTAGAGTTAGTTATTTGCAAACTTCATTAACTGTGTGTTCATACGAAGAGGTGTCATAATATGCAATTTTTGGTACATTCTGTTACGTTAGGTTTATTACACTAATTTAAAAAAAACTCTTGTTAAATTTAAAATTGAATATACTAAAATATAGCACATGATACTTTAGATATGATTGGATAATCTGGTACAGTAAGCAAACGAAATATCTGACCCCACTACAGTACTTCGAAAGTACTGTACATATGGGGGTCAGATATTTTGTTTGCTTACTATATAATATCAGTATACAACAAACAATAGGCATGCATGTGTGCTCCCTTGACACCTCTCAACTTTTTATTTTTATGATATTGGAAGGCAAACAAACAGACGGATATTCTGATGGTAAGAAATTCACGCCGTCTAGAGATACCAAAGGTAGTAATGGCGCGTTGCCAACCTTACTCCGGGATGTTAGGCCTTGATCAAAAGGAAGTTTACCAGCTACCTTACTATTCATCCGGAACGCGTCAACGGCAAGCGCTAATGTTATGTTGGCAGGAATAGGTAAGACGGTGGTATCCATCCAGGCGAGTCGCTGCGAAACTCTACCACCTAGTGAGATGTCACGGTGCTAGTGACATTAAACCACAGAACAATATATACATTAAATCTATGTGCTCGCCTTTTACGAGATGCCTGGGACAGGAAGGCAGGTGTTCTATTCTGCTCTTGAGCTCGGACCAACACGGAGAAAAATACTGGTATTTACGGCAACTGTAAAGCAGACGAACTTGCAAATGATGCCATTTTAAATGGTGACACGTTTCCGTATAAATATTCGTTAAGAGCCTTAAGGTCAGAATAATATTTTGACCTTAAGGCTCTCATGAAACAAGCTCTTATTTCAGCAAACAGAAAGGCTCCTACTAGAATAGAATACAACCCATTATACCTCAAAAATATTGGTTCTTTTCTATTACTTTTAATAGAAAACGTGTTAATATTCTGTCAAGGTCAAGATTAGGTCACACAAGTACACCTTTCATTCTGATTTGTTTGAATCGTTAACTGTATGTAAAATACCTTTTCCTATACCAACATTCTGCCTTTTGCAAAACAAAAGTTATTTTAATTACAAATACCTAGCTTACACACTTTGCTGTGGGCAATAATTTAAATTTACTACAGTTAGTATCATAATTTTTCATATAAAAGTATTTATGTTTCATAAAATGTGGTGAATAGGGATTCAAGGGTTTTTTGAAGATCGTTAATTATTACAAATTTGTAGCAATTAATATGATTTTCTTTAGTATATTACTCAATTTCTTAAACTACTAAATGATAACACTGAATAAACATTTATTTATTAAACATTTAGTTATGGTAAAATAAGACGATCGTGTATTAAATGTGTAGTTTAGTATTTAGGCCATCATTCATCATCAAAATAAGTCTCAATTGTTACAGATACATACATACATACATATCTTCACGCCAAGTCCCTTACGGGGTTGGCAGAGAGTATCGAGTGCCAGACCTCTCGATCCTGATAAACCTGTCTTGCTTCCTTCACATTCATAACCCTTTTCATACAAACACGCCGGTTTCGGAGACTCTTGACACCACTTTCGGATAATATCCGATTGATCTGATAGTGAAATGTCAGCCTTGGTCTCCCCGGGTACCTACATCCATCCACATTCGCATTGTATATCTGCTTTGTCAATCTTTCATCTGTCATTCTTTCCACATTATTAAAGATATAAATATTTTTTTGATAAAAAAATTGCTGTTTTTGGGGTGAATCGGGACGGCTTAGTTGCGAATAGCAATCAAAAAGAGGCTAGAAGGGAATTTTTAGGATTATCAAGTAGCAGGTAAAATTATGTAAATTAAATTTTATTTCAAATATCTCATTAAGTTTCATGTTTTTGTAAGCATCGTTTTCATATCATAATTTTAAAAAGGTAAAAACTTGTGTTTTTTTATCATCTCTCATCTCCTGGCATCTTCACGCCCATATCCCCGAAGGGGTAGGCAGAGGTACAACCAGGGCACCCACGACCAGCAAAAGCTACTAAGTCCCACGATGTGATAGGTGGCAAGCCTATCGCCGACCGGGAACATTTCCAATCCCGAGCACCTTTTTTTTATTAGGAAATTGGAAAAAACCAATTTTTCTTTTGTTGTCTTTTTGTTTATCATCTTCTAATAAAACTTAATACAATTTATATTTTCCGGCAACATCAAAACATAGTATAAACAAAGTAGCTTCCTCTATTTTTTTTTTAGAATAGGAGGCAAACGAGCAGATGGGTTACCTGATGGGAAGTGATCACCTCCGCCTACGGACATCCGTAACATCAGGAGTATCACAGATGCGTTACCGACCTTTAAGGAATGAGTACGCTCTTTTCTTGAAGGTTCCTTAAGTCATAATCGTTTGCGAAGACCGCCCTCGGTAACTGATTCCACAAGTGTATTTTACGGGGTAAAAAATATATGTCCGTATGACCCTTTGTATGCTTCAAGTTTTAAAACTACGTGATGGATTTTGATGCAGTTTTTTTATAATGATAAAGCAATTAAAGAGGAAGGTTCAAATGTTTATTTTGTATCCGTGCAAAGCCGGGGCGAAGGGCTAATCTTTTACAAGCTTTAAAATATATTAAGTCTTAATGTTTTAACTGTGTGATTAACACTTAATAATTTGTTTTACCTTTATCAGAGCCCTCTCGTTTACAACCCAAAGAGTCTTTAAACTAAGTGGTAAGATCATTGGTGGGCAATGACATCTTTTTAATTAATTTGTTAAGTATATTGTAATAACACGATAGAAGATAAAATTTATTTAATTTGTAGAAAGCAAAATATTTTGCAGCGGGCTCAATGAACATATGTAACGACTAAAATAAAAAGAGTAAATATCCAATTGTTGGCTCTACTAGGTACTCATTTTTACTGATCACTTCTGTACAATAAAATTAATTCATTTGAAACTGTTTGACTAGACAGTGATTAGTATTAAACTTAAGTACTGATTATTTACCAAGTAAATAAATATAACAAAATCAAACTGTGAAAACTCGACCTAGAAGTAAATTTTTGGGAATGAAATTTGAAAGGTAATGCGGAATGAATCGAAGGAACATTGACAGAGGAATCTATACTTAAGATATTGATAAATATGTATTAAAAAAGCCAGTCGAACACATAACCTCTTTCTTTTTTAAGTTGGTAAAAGTCAATTAGATAAATTGTACGAACCCTTGTAAATTTCACGATCGACAGTCTATTCATCCCTATTAACCCTTAAATTCTGTGCCAAATGATGCCAAATGTATTGTTTTTATACAACATTAAAGATATCACTTAGACTCACATATTTTGATCTTAAAACAACTATATTTTCCTTAAAAATATCTGAAAATTCTGTGTGAAGTTGGAAATTGTTCCTATTGGCCACATTTTTTTATTGGAGTTTTCTCCTTCAGAAACGATTTGAGTTATAAGACCCGGTACGGAAAATTTATAAGGAGTAAAATCAAGTGTAACACGAAAAGTTGAGGCGTTACGTAGAAAGAGACAAACATATAGAGTTCGTACCGCTTCAGTTCTTCAGTATTTTTTTCTCCTTCAGGACTGACGATCTCGTTTAAACAAAAGTCGAGTCTCCCCAAGCGGGTCGTCATTCGGCTCCGCCACAGTCGAGTTACGTATGACATTGACATTAGTCGAATAATTGCAAACGCAGTCGACTTGTTATCTATATTATTTTGTAACATACTTTATGTAATACGCTTTATTAAAGTAATATAAATAATCCGAATAATTACAGATATATCTTTGTTTCTCAAATCATTTTCGCAGATGCGTTCATTTACCCTTTTTTTCTATTCGATATATATCATAATTATCGTTCGTAAGGAGTAAACTCCAATCGTGCGTCGTAGCTAACACACACACACTTATTTATTATTAAAAATTAAAAAAAATGTAAATAACTCATTTGAAAGACACTTTTTTTTTCTTTTACGGTAATTTGTAACGTTTCTTGGACTGTTTCGTTATTGGCAATATGTACTTAAATGCCAAACTTAAGAAGAGAAGAAGAAGTATAGGAAAATAGCGTCACCAAGTGGAAATTTTATTAATGTCTAAACTTTCTAAAAAAGGAGACAATTTTTAGCTGTCAAATGTCAATCGCTGTCAAGTGTCAGTTAATGCCAGTTTGATCCAACTTTCATTTAAAAAAATAAAAAAAATAAGTTTGCCATGTTTTTTATTCGCCCAAATCATATG
>NJDC01000551.1:28757-40360 GCA_002245475.1 Calephelis virginiensis | reverse complement strand
GACGGATTAGCGTACATGCCTAACGCCACCGAATAAACCGTGAGGCTCGGGTTTGATTCCAGCGTAGGCACACATTTGTGGGGAGTATTTCGGTCTGTATTTCTGGGTCTGTTAATAATTTTGTTGGAGTATTTCTTTAAGTGTTTCTGTGTTTTAATATCGTCAATTTACTTGGGGCTATATAAGAATACAAGCATATAATTTACCTATGTTGGGGTAGATCATTTTGTATAATTTGTCCACGGATATTTATTTTAATTATTTATTAGACTGTTATTTGTTTTTGTGACGAATAAAACGACGAAAGAACGTGTTTGCTTATTTCAGCTAAAAGAGTCATTTATTGTTGTTGTGTCAGGGTAAATTTTTTTTTGTGTATCTAACCGAAGGCTGCTAGAGCCTCTTTCTAAGGTTTTTGCTTGTGTAAATATGCTTAACTCGACTATTTTCACAATATAATAAGTATCCAGTTCAACTCGTTTTTAAATATTTAATACAAGCTGTCATATCTGTTACTTTAGTCTTTTTTTAAATAGATGCTCCTGAACTAAAAAAAATGTAATTAATGGTAAACATTATTTTAATTATTTTTACAAAGTTATACCTATTTTATACATATTAAGTATACAAAAGAATTAAAATAGACGATAATTATGTAAATTATGTAGTTTTTGAAAACAATGATTGCTATGTAACGTATACGGGATATAATACAAAAAACTAGGGGTTTTAAGCTATTGCATAGCTTCTATCGCGGGCCTTGACCGAATCCAGAAATTTAGTAACGAAAATAACCTAACACCCCCCACTCCGACCGGCACAGTCAAAAGTGATACTAATAATAGTAATAGCAGAACTATTAATTACTTTATGATCACGCTTGTCTCTTTTGTTCAGCAACTTGTAACCTTGTCTTGCAACCCGCGTAGTTAATGGTCCCATTGGAACATTTATTCGGGATGAAAAGTATCCTATGTGTTAGTCGTTGTTACCCTTAATATGTGTGACATATTTCATGGAAATCAGTTTCGCAGTTTTTGCGTGAAGGAGTAACAAACAAACATAAAAACTTTCGCTTTTATAATATTAGTAGGATTAAAGATTTAATTAGCTTTTATGAGCCTAAACTACGTACACCTGAATGCAGAACTGTATTTGTTTTTTAATGTAAAAGAAGTAATAATTAATTTAAAAAATAATTGAATTGCTAATTTTGAATGTATATAAAACCCAATTAAACAGGTAACAGTAAACGAAAAACTGATTCCAGTAAGAAACTGCAACACAAGATTATCATAGCGTTTTGAACATAATAATATGCCTCTATATCGCCTTTGTGGTCTAGCGGTCCAGGTGGCGGACTTGACTACATGAGGTTGACCCGGGTTCGATTTCCGGGTCGGGCAACAAAAGAAAATGTGTTTTTTTCAATTTCCTATTTAAAAAAACGTTGCTCGAGATTGGATATGTGCCCGGATGGCGATAAGATTGCCATATATCACATTGTGGGATTTAGTGTCTAGCTAATCGTGGGTGGCCAAGTTGTCCCTCTGCCTACCCCTTGGGAAATGGGCGTGAACATTATTTTTTAATATGTTGACCGTTATTTAGTATTTGTTTATTGTTACACACTAGTTTTAAGATTTTTATATGATCACCCTAAACCTGTTGAATGGAAAATAGAAGAAGAGTCTAAGGTGGAGGCATACAAAGCCACAAAAAGTCTGTTCATTCTTGCTATGAATATGGAAATCAACTTTTTTACGTATTAAGTCAGCGAACAAGTAGACGGGTCTTCTGATGATAGGGGACAACTGTGGCCTATACATGTCATAGATGCTATAGATGCGTCGCTACCTAAGGCAGGGAGTTAGGCCAATTGTGCAAGTCTTCCGGCTGCCCTACTTTCCGGAGTTTGACATGACACAGTAATTATGGCGGCAGAAATAGACTAGGCGGTGGACCCGTGCCTCGACAAATTGCTTCACAGTACTCTTTTACCAGTGGTATTCTTGACAATGTCCTATTTAACCTGCGCACGCCTCTTACGAGCTGCCTGACAGAGGGGCAAATGGACGCCATAGATGTTATAGATGCGTCGCTGTCCTAAGGCCTGGGTGTTAGGCTTAATATGCAAGTCTACCGGTATTCCCAGCCTTCTGGACCGAAACATAACACTGTCTTTATGGCGACAGGAATAGGTAAGGCGGTGGATCCCTCCCTGGACTACTTGCAGCATGGCATTTAACCATTAGTAAATAATATAGTTTTCCGCCACCTTGACTTCAGTGTCCGTTACTGTCTTCTTCCGGTTGGAGATTATAATAGTCAGTATAAGAAGTCAGTGAACGAGCACACGGGTCTTCTGATGGTAAAAGACAACCCTGGCCTATAGACACCATACCTGTTGTAGTTGCATCGCTGTCCTAATGCCGGGATATTAGGCCAATTGTGCAAGTAACGATTGCTCTACTTTCCGGACTTTAACATGACAGAGTAATTATGGCGGCAGGAATATGTAAGGCGGTGTATCCTTACCTGGTAAAATTCCTTCACAGTACTCTTTTACCAGGAGTCTTGTTATCAATGTCCTATTTAACCTGTGCACGCCTCTTACTCAGGCAGCTCGCCTGGCAGAGGGTCTTTTCTAGTCAGTGGATTCGAACCAAGCCGGGATAAACTTGGGCAGGCGATTATATTGATATTGTAAAGTTCCTATGAACGAAAACCTTTAAACCGGTACACAGCAACTGCGACTAGACAATGGTTAACAAGAAATCAAAGTTGTTTAAAGTTCGTAATGTAAGAATATTAAAATGATCATTTAATTTGACCTTCGTTTTTTTAATTATTTGCCAGTAATTTTACAAAATATAAATATAATTTAAGCGCTGTATAATTTAAGCAAAAGTTGACTTTTTTTTTATATTTAACGTCATCGAGGTATGTACACAAAAATATATGAGTTATTAAACATTACTCAGCATTTGTATTTAGATCAAATGTACAAAACCACCACTGAATAATAATCTATCTTCCAAAAAAAAAACACATTCGTAGCTGGCCGACTAACCGCTTAATAAACATACGAAAGAACCCTTAAAAAAAGAACCAACAAAATCCATTCGTAATTGGCCGAATAACCACTTAATAAACTCTTGAAAAAACCCTTAGAAAAAAAACCAACAAACTCCATTCGTTATTGGCCGAAAAACCTCTTAATAAACTAACGAAAGAACCTTTAGAAAAAAGAACCAACAAAATCAATTCGTAATTGGCCGAATAACCGCTGAATATACTTACGAAAGAACCTTTCCAATAAAAAAGAACCAACAAAATCTATTTGTCATTTGTCGAGTAACCACTTAGTAAACTTACGATAAAACCTTTGAAAAAAAAGACCAACAAAATCCATCCGTAGTTGCTAATAAACTTACGAAAAACATACCACATACAACGAATTAACTACAACATTTACAAATATTGCAATTACAAATAAACTCATTTTTGGAGTCAGTTAAAAGTATTACAATGCTACTAGTACTCTCTCTATTAATATTCTTCTTGACTAGTAACTGTTGCGCACAAATGCAAACGCGGCTAGATTAATAACGAAATGGTTTTTTAAGTTTTTTTGATTAATTGTAAATTTAAACTATTACACAAGTTTTAAAAATTAATAAAATATATGTATGTTTTTACATCGAAGAAGTTGCAAACAAAACATGTATTAATTAGTCGTGAAATATCCTTATTATCATTCCTTTTAGGGTTTAGAAGTCTTTATACTTTTACTTTGCGGTTTTACGTAGTTCCTTTTTTAAACGACTCCAAAAAAAGAGTACTTATTACGCAGTTTTTTTTAAAGGTAAGTCATGGTTCCGAACTAAACCCATTTTAATTTCAACATTATCAGACAAATGTTTTATGAGTTATAGTTAATAATGAACAAGTTGAAAAAATGCCTTAAAGATTTTTGTATGAAGCCTGGCTTACCTACAGTCTGCCATTTTGTTTTTTTTTTCAAAATCGCGTTCACTAATAATTCTTTAAAAAATGAATAGCTAACATCAATACAAACAAAAAATAACCTGAGACCATAACGCGTAAAGTGTCACATTTCGAAGATATGAGCTCCCAAAGATGTAAAGTAAAGTCCCGGCCCCGTAAAGTCGTAACCTTTAATAATAAAACTTTAGTTGCTTTTATCTTCGGAATGTGACACTTAAAGAGTTTTTTCCAAGAATGTTTTTATTTGTATTGATATTAGCTATCCATTTATGAAAGAATTGTCAGTGAACGCAATTTAAAATAAAAAAAAAACAAATTTCCGAACAGTAGGTAAGCCAAAATCTTCATAGCCCTTTGTAGGACCATCTCGGAATTATTAGCTATCTTTCGAAACAAGAATTTTCAAATCGCAACGTGGTATTAATATTTATGATAAAATTATTGTTACGTTACTTATGATCGTTACGTTATAATATTACATTATTCATGTCAAAAGACAGGGAATGAATAAAAAATAATCGTGGTATAAAGATATAGGTGCATCGCTGTCCTGTGGCCTGGGGGTTAGGGCTTACGTGCAAGTCTACTGGTATACCCTACCATCTGGACCGTAATATAACACCGTCTTTATGGTGACTGGAATAGGTAAAGTGTAGTGTAGTAAGTTGCGACACTTTACCAGCAGTGAAACGATATTATCTTGCCCTGCCGCTTTGACTTCAGTGTTCGTACATACATACGTACATACGTACATACGTACATACGTGCATACGTGCATACGTACATACATACATATCTTCACCCCAAGTCCTTTACGGTGTAGGCAAAGAGTATCGAGTGCCAGACCTCATGATCCTGAAAAACTTGTTTGGCTTCCTTCACATTCATTACCCTTTTCATACAAACACGCCGGTTTCGGAGACTCTTAACACCACCCTCGGATAATATCCGATTGATCTGATCGTGGAATGTCAACCTTGGTTTCCCCGGGTTCCTATATCCATCCACATTCGCATTGTATATTTTATATATATTGTATATTCAGTGTTCGTTACTGTCTTGTTCCGGTTGGAGATTAGATTAGCCGATAAATTGCATGTTCATTCAAGAAACAAGCTAAATCAAAATTGAAGTTTTGCGATATTTCGTATTACTGGTAAAATGAAATGACATCGTCTTAAGAATAAGTTCTTAGACACAGAATTATTCTTTGGCGATGTTAATAAAATATTGAAGAACCTCTATTTCGAGTTAACTCGTTTATTAAAATATGAACGTGTGAAATGTAAACAAGAAGCTTGACATCCGCTTCCTGGATTGGCAACACAATATCTTTGGAGTTATTGGAAGCGTGCATTTCCTGCAGTTATGATAACCGCTTGCTTATTTGCCTATTAATATTTAAAAACATATAAAACGAGCTAACATCAATAATTATTTCTATAATTTTCCATTGATTTAAAACAACTTTGTCGCCAGGTGGTGATATTTCCATACTTAAATGCTCTATAATATTATGAACGAAAATCCGTCTGTCTGTCTGTCGCTCTTTTGCGACTAAGCCGCTAAACCTATTTAGATGAAATATGATATGCATATTGCCTAAGATCCGAGTTTACACAGAATATATTAAAAAAAAAATCAACCCCTTAAGAAATATAATAGGTGAGGGATAAAAGTTTGCATGAAAATCGTAGCGTTTTGAAGTTGAATAATATTATAAATCCGAAAGTGTGTCTGTCTGTTGCTGTAAACTGCTAAACTGATTTTAATTACATTTGACATACCTATATTTGAAGACCCGAGTTCGAACGTGGGCTACTATTTTTCAAAAGGCAAATTTAAAATGTTTAATATAGGCTATGAAAGTTTGTATGAAACTATTCTAATGAAGTCGCGAATAAACGGCTAGTAATAGTTTTGTAATCTGCACTTATAAAATAATAATACTTGTTACCCTCTTTATGAATGAACTAGCAGAATAGGAATGGTATATTGTATGTACCCATTTAAATAGTGTTGTTCGCCACGTCATGTCGATAATATGTTTAGATCTATATAGTAAGTACCTATTGTACTTACTAATCTCTGGTATTACTGCCTGCATACCGTAACGTTTTTTTATTGCAGACTGCAGTAACAAGTGCTACAATATCCATTTGCTATATTTTGATATATATATGTATGTATTTGCTAACCTACTAAATATCTAAAAAATACTTATCAGTTTGTCCCGCTTTTCCATCTCAAAATGAGTTGCACATTATAGTTTTTTAAAAACATTATTGTCATATACGTAGTAATCGCCTCTGTGGTCTTGCGGTCCGGGTGTTGGACTTGACTGCATGAGGTCCCGGGTTCGAATCCCGGGTCGGCCAACAAAAAGAAAATGGGATTTTTCCGATTTTCTAATTTAAGAAAAATGTTGGTAGTGTCTTCGGCTACTCGTGGGTGCCTTGGTTGTACCTCTGCCTACCTCTTCGGGGATATGGGCGTGAAGATACTTTTTTTTTTTATATACGTAGTAACGAAAGTTGATCAAAATAAGTTCAGTAGTTTCGAAGTTGATGCCGAACAAACATCGTTATATGATTTTTTATTATGCTATCATGATCACCAGCAATAATTTAGTAATAGTTTTAATTTAAATAGTTAAAATTATAGGTCAGAATGTGCAAGAGATAGCGAGTGATAAGATATATAAATGCTTCGAAGCACGAGGTCGTCGACCTCATTATATGATTTTCTTTTTAAGTATTTGCTACTGCTTAACGTTTATATGCGCTCTAGCTGACCCGGCGTACTTTATTCACTTAGCACACGATACTTTCTGCCCACCCTGCAGGGGGACTTGACTTGAAGATATGATATGTACATATGTATAATGACCTGTAGGGTTAGGTACTCTTGAATTTCGATTTCATGCAAATTGAAAATTGGAATCTGATATGTCGTTTTATGTTTTCATATCTGATTCCAATTTCCAATTAAAGAGTACTTATACTTTCAATTGTTTTCTACATTCCGGATTTCAAGTTATTTGATCACTTTATACTGAGTGTTGGTATGTTTGTAATTTCTAAACTACACAACTGTTGACGTGGAATACAATACGGGATAATAAAGCACATACCTAATACAAAACAAAAAATATGTATTTTTAATTTTTCCCCTTGTCTTGTGCTTGGGTTAAATTTCTATAAATTTTAAAGAAAGAAAAAAATTCGCCCCGTACAGGATTTGAATCTGTAACCTTTCAACTCAAGCCGACGAACGCTCTAACCATAACATCTAACTATCCGCGTTGATTTGTAGAATATGTGAGAGTGAACGGTAAAATCGGGATTTGAATCTTAAGTAGCTCAAATTGTTAGAGCATTCATCGGCTTGAGACGAAAGGTTACAGGTTCAAATCCTGATGTTTTTTTCTTTCTTTAAAATTTAGTTTTTTATTTTTTTATTAGTTTAATAGAAAAAGTTTGAACAAAACCGGACTATAGGTTAATTATTCATAGCCCAATTTAAATTTTGATTTTCACCCTTAAAGTGGGATGAAAAAATATCCTATAAGCTTCGTCGGAACATAAGGTACTTAATGGTACAAACGGCTCTATATTCGGTGAATTGCAGTTTGGATACGGGCAGACAGACAAAAATTATTAAAATTCTAGAAATGTGCTCTGCTGCCAATTTTAATTCGCCTGTATTTTTTTAATATCTTCAATTTATATAATTCACTATTCTACAGACTTATTATTAGTATAGTTAGAAACTTGTACAGTTATATGTAGTATAGTCAAGCTAAATAATTTGGATATATTTAGACCGTGAATATATAGCGTTTCTTTTACGTACAGTGATTTTTTAAGGAAGGTAAAAGCAAGAGTAGAAAATACGTCGTAGATGCGAAAATGAAGTTAAGGAGAAACGTGAAGAAAAACTAACATTCGATTTTTAATTGTTTGTTAAAATACTAATGCTTGCCTCTCACAAGTTGCTATTGAGATGACCTAAATTCTGCAAAGAATGTAGGCCAACTGATCTTTAGGTACTGGGTCTTTTGGAAGAGACTTAAAACCTACCCTGACGTGTTTAGATGTTAGTGCAGTCCTCCATTATTAAATGGTCAAACAAACTTGTCAGCATTAAAAAATGAAAATGAAAATTATTTATTTGCGGAATATGTGTATGAATGAGATGTTACAAAAACATTTAATTTAAGTATGTAATATACTTTAATGCCAATTATTTATATTTATAACTAGTTTAATTATTTATTACCAAACATTTTAAAACTATAATTAAATTTAACCCTATTTATCGATATAGTTCGATCGTCTAAATTGGTAGAATATGTTAGTACCATGAGATACTTTGTAACTATTTTGTATTATTCATATTGTACTGCAAATGACTTATCTTTGTACAGATTATGCTGTGTTCATCGAATACATTTAAATTAATATTGCTAGGTGACAGGATTAGATCCCCGATTATAAATAGAAAAGAAGTAGCCTATAAATACTTAAAGAGGTATCCGCTACTTTGCTAGTCGGAGGCTGGGATCGATCTAGTCTTATGATAAAACTAAAAGAGTAGATTCTATTTATTGAAGATATTCAAAAGAAATAAGTTCAGCCTATTAAAAATGAGCAGCAGGACACATTTTCAGCATTTTTAGAATTTTCGCAGAGCCAGTCCTTTGGACCAGAACATTAGGGATACCCTTGAATCGGAAATTGGAAAAGGATATATTATTTTAGGTATTCTTGGACGCAATGCTAGCTAATAATTCAAAATTCGTTACTAGTAAACATTAAATTATTTTACTGTACTGTGTTCACGAGTTACTAAAATGACACCGATTCCAATTTCCAATTTGAACTAAATCGAGATTCAAGAGTAATCCTACAGATCTCTATCACTTGGTAGTGAGAGAAATAAGCATAAGTCTTATAATTTCCAGACACCTCGAGTGTACTGCGCTGTATCCCATGACGACCTGGCGGAGGTGGTGGAGGCGATTCACTCCCGTGGCAGCCTCCTCCTGGCGGTCGGTGTCTCGATGGGCGGCTTGGTGCTGGCGAACTATCTGGCTGAACACGGGGATCGTTCAGCTATCAATGCTGCCTTCATATTGTCTTCGCCACTCGATGTCATGAAAGGTACATATTTGTGTTACTGGTTGTTGTTTCGTCTGTGTGATTTTTTAATTTCTTTTAACCCACTCTAAAAAAAGGATATTCTTTATTTATTTATTTTAAACTTTATTGTACACTTAATAAAGATCGACAGCGAGAGAATATAAATACTGTACAACGGCGAGCTTGTCTCTAACAACCTTACACCTAACCTAAGATAGAGAAACACAATACAAAATAAAAAGTGATAGGTAGATAGTGTACAAGCTTAAGGCTACATGTTTTATTGGTATGTTTGTTACGCTATTATTCGGCCAATTATAATTGCCTCTGTGGTCTAGCGGTCCAAGTGTTGGACTTGACTTCATGAGGTCCCGGGTTCGAATCCTGTCGGTCGGGTCGGGCAACAGAAAGAAAATGTGGTATTTCCAATTTTCTAATAAAAAAAATGTTGCTCGGGATTGGATATGTGCCCGGTTGACGGTAGGCTTGCCACCTATCACACCTTTAAGTGGCTTCGGCTAGTCGTAGGTGCCCTGGTTGTGCCTCTGCCTACGTCTTCGGAGATATATGGGCGTGAAGATACTTTTTTTTATAAATCAATTTTAATGATTCTTTTTTGAACAGTTAACTAATGGTTTAGAGTTCAATAACGTGATCGTCGACCTCACTATAACTCAAAAAACGCTAAGCGCATGTTGATAAAAATTATGTGGGGCCATCTTGGAATTATTAGCTACTAGCTGTTACCTGCGGCTGTTGTGCGATCGATATTAAAGGTAGCCTATATATTAATTCAGGTCATAATCTATCTGTGTTCCAAATTTCAGACAAATCCGCTCAGCCATTCGAGTGTGAAAGAGGAACAAGCATCCATACACACATACTCACAAACTTTCGCATTTATAATATTAGTAGGATTAATAGGATAGTTCGTAAAAAGAAATATCCAATCGGGGTTTGGTATCCACTTACACTACACTTAATAAGCCATACATTTTTCACTTATCTTGACAAAAACAGTAAGTGAAAAATATATGCGCTCGAATACCTCAAAAACCACTAGTCGGGTCATGATAAAACTAATATAAGACCACCTCGGAATCATTAACTTGCTTTATAAAAACGAACCATCAAAATCGGTTGGCTTATGACCGAGTCACCGCGTAACATACAAAAAAACATGCAGTCGAATTGAAAACCTTTTTTTTAGGCATTAAAATCAATTAACTTTTAACTTAGTAATCGCGTAACAAACGTACGTACAAAAAAAAACTTGCAGTCGAATTAAGAACCTGGTTCCTGATAAGATATGGTTAATTAGTCAGAAAATAATATGAGACGTTTATAATCAATGTAGTTAGAGGTATACATTCAACGTATGTAGAAATGTCACAATTCCGACAGCATTGAAATTGTTTTGTCTCTTTCTATTACTTAAGATAGAAACAAATAGCGATACTAAACTCAAAATTAGTTTAGTGAGTGCAGAATCATCATCATTAGCACAGTCTTACATTTAACTGAACCTACGCAAAGGCGGTACTACCGCATTAAAGAAATCTCTGCCAGACAACCTTTGGTAAATAGGTAATTGAAGAAGATATTTCCAGGTACAGAAAGCCTGGAGCAGCCTATATTCAACGCTCTTCTGTCGCGAAGCTTAGCAGGAAGCTTGTACACCACTCTCCGGTCGCACAAGCTCCTGAACGACCAGCCGTTGGACTGGGCGGCCATAGAAAGCAGCCGCTCCATCCGCCAGTTCGACGCGGCGTTCACCAGCAAGCACTTCGGCTTCAGGGACGTGGACCACTACTACCGCACGGCCACACTGAAAGACAAGCTGCATCGGATTCGGACACCGCTGCTGTGCCTATGTGCGGCTGATGATCCGATGCAACCTATACATGGTGAGTGTTAGGAAAAGGCTAAAGCATTTACGTCGCCATGACGTCGGTGCCCGCCATTGTCTTTTGCTGTACAGGAGTTTTTTTATGGCAAACGACAGCGAATAAGCGGACGCAAGATATAGCCGCAGCTTAAGATACTTTTATAAACACCACAGACGTAGGTGTGTCGCAGTCCTAAGACCGACGTCAGACCAACTGTGCAAGTGTACCGGCTACTCGACCCTCCAGGCTGGAACATGATATTGGCATAATGGCGGTGTATGTCTACGTACCTTTTGCTTGCTGTCCAGCGCTCTCCTACCAGTGGTCTTATTGGTAATGCCCAGTTTTGACTTTGCTCACTTCTTATGAGCTGCCAAGTAGAAAGGCTTGTTTTAATCTACACAGAAGACTTAGATCAACTCAAGGGACAAGGTTAGGGTAGCCTGTTGACTTACATACGGGGTAAGATCCCGGCCTTGAAATGCAACGTAATCTATCTCTATCTATGGTATCTATATGCGTCGGTTGTCTCTTGCCATCAGCCGCCTGCTTATTAGCT
>NJDC01000551.1:0-28256 GCA_002245475.1 Calephelis virginiensis | reverse complement strand
GGGTTATGAATGTGAGGGAAGCAAGACAGGTTTGTCAGGATCGTGAGGTCTGGCACTCGATACTCTCTGCCTACCCCGTAAGGGACTTGGCGTGAAGATATGTATGTATGCATAAATTTTCGTCAAGAAAGACGAAAATCTATGCATTACAAGGAATAACTCGAAATTACTAGTGGAATATTGATGAAATTTATGTAAAACCATCTGGGAATCATAAGCCATCTTTCGAAAAAAAAATTAACTAGCCACATGCTTATGAAATAATTGGAGTCGGCTTTGCAGTATTATTGATAGCTCACATTTGGAGAAGCGGAGCGTCTGCACATTCCAAAGCACATTCAGACGGGCCAGGCCGCATCGCATCGTCAAGTATGGAAAGTGGCGCCACTGGTAGTTGTCTTATTCAAAGTAGCGCCAAAATGTTATAGACCTCTATTTACATATTAATAAATAGTCTTTGGCGACTGTAGGCCGCGTTGGGGACTACGCGCGGGGAGTCGCGGTGGCCCGGCATAACGCGCGTTTCTTCATACAAAATGTGTAATAGTGATCTTGGCGGAGTATTGTGCTGCGGCCTGTCCAAATGAGCGCTATCCTTTACGACGCTTAAATTTTTTGCCGGTTTTCAAATAAAACTGGAGCTCCGCAACCGCAATGGACTTAAATAAAATTCTCTGCTTATGCTTTTAGATCTCCTTTTCAGACTATCTTAAAATGCGAACCAAATTAAAACTGCTGGACCGTAAATGAAAGTTAAATTTTATTGTGACTTTATGAATCTTAAATGTAAGTACAAAAAGCAATCGATAATAACATTAACAGCACACTAAATCATGCAATCTCGTAAAGTGCAAAAAACGCTGGCAAATGTAAAATAAAAAAAAAATACTCGTGGGATGCAATTGTTTCAAGATATACACGTTTAAACTATTATATTGTTTTAATAAATGTAAAACAAATAGAATAATCGTCAATAAATCAAATGAATCTGTGATTCCTAAAATTCTTCACGTTTCATAATCAACTATGAAAAATGTAGAATCTTAGAAATCACCGATTTCAATTAAAAAAAAATATGAAGAAGTAACTTTCTAAAATGTTAAATGGTAGTCACATATTATTTCCAATTCAAGTGCGGTGGTCCTTTCCTTTCTTATGCTAGGGTCTGCATCCAATTTTCTTTTATCTCTTTCATATTGCTTACCAAAGAACGACACAAATGTTTGTTTGTTGCTTGTCTGAATTATTTATCTTTTGACTACGGTACCTATTGGATCATTTTGTTGGGCCAACTTTGTTGTTGTTAACATAACTACCTACCAATATGTAGTATATTGATTAATACTGTCAAGTTATAGGGGTCACCAGTAGCAGGTGGACAAAAACGTATTGTTATGAAAATATGTTTTTAGGCCTGAGATGTATTTGCTGAGTAATACCTATATTAAAAACAAATAGCTTATTCAGAGGTTAGATCATAACATGCAGTTAGGAAATATCAAATAGGAATCATGCTTATCCAGTGATATTTATTGCTGTGTAAAATAAAGACAATGAAAAGTCTCAGGTGAAAATTTCCAGAAATTTGTTGCTTCGTTTTCAAAATTTTTTGGAAATTAATTCCAAATAGAGGAAGTGTGAAAACTATTTATTATAATGCATTTGGCTTTTAAGGTTTTGTATCCTCATTTACTATTTATGCATTCCATTAAATAAATTATTTTAGTTAGTAATAGTATAAATTATTGTTAGTTTAATAAATTGGCTTAGTATAATAAAATAGGGTTGTCGCACATTTTTTTAGCTGAATACGGTTTTTAAATTTAAGTAAAAAATACTTGATAAACAATTTTCGGTAAAAGTACACTATGTAACATTTTTAAGACCTTGGGTTGGTATCATCCACCATGATTGTTTGCATTCCAATATTAGAAAAAAAGTCATTCAAATTCACTTTACGGTTGTCTGGCAGAGATATAGATTACTTAGTCGGGTCATAAGTTCTGTCACACAATAAAAACTTTTCAGTTAAAAATGCATGCCACAAAAATGTTTCTTAATTTGAATTTAGAATCTTATGAAAATAAGTACGATGGTTTTGGCGCCATCGAGAGAAAAGATGGTCGAAGTTTTTTCATAATTATTGAATTTCGTGTTGATATTGAGTGAAATTAGTCAGTTTTGGTGGCATTTTGTACAATTTTGTTTAGTGCAAGAGCACAAACCTTCCTCGTTGCCGCCAAATCTCATTACATGAGCTTGAGTAATAAGGCCGCCACTTTACTCGAGCCTGACATGACTTTCTGACGACTTATAACTGATGACTAATTATAATTAATTAAAATTTATATAAAACTTGATGCAAATTTCTACTTGACTAATGGCAAAATACTAACGTATAGGCCAAAACCTAAAGAAAGGAAAAATAAGTATGAATATTTTTTCTAATTTGAAGATTTATTAAATATGGACAGGACGCTTAAAGTAGACCGTGTCGCGGTTATCGCGCTGCATCTATGTGGTTAAACACCAACTCAAATTTTGGACATACTGATAAATTAGAATTTGCCTAGTTTTTAGTATTTTTTTATCGTAGCTCCAAACTATATAATGAGGACTCAAGTTTGGAAGACAGAAAAAAAGGGGTCGCCGTCGAACACCCTTTATGATAAACTAGCTGTTTGCTCATGATTGAAAGAGTAACAGACACTTTCGCATGTATAATATTACATATTAAGTATACCTCTACCAATACGGGGATATGGGCGTGAAGATACTGTTTTTTTATATTTTTAGCCCGAGAGTGACTAATATGGTAATTGTTTGTGGACAATATGCATCAAATAATTTTTAAATAATATATGTTTTCGCGCACGGTTACGGGAACGGTGTGGATGTCCGAAGTAGGCGGTGATCACTTACCCGTAAGTATACTTTTATATAAAAATAAAAGTGACCAAACTCACCATGATGGAATTTGTGTTGTTTTGAATGTTGTATTTTTTGTTTTGTTTTGTTTTTACCGATTTTTTTATTATTGTTTTTGTTGGCGACGGTTTATTTTTACATTAATTGAGATATAAATCGTGAAACGTCAGCTAACACTTGTGCGACAATTTTAAACTGAATTATTGTGATTTTATATTTTGTAAAAGAAACAGGAATTGATCATAATCGAATATTCGTTTGTATAATCTGTAAAGTTTGGGTGATTAATTTGTAGTTGAATAGACAAGGTTTTGACACATTAAGATATTTAAAGTACCCATACATACCAGTGTAGATTTATACACCCCTAAATCAAAAAAAAAATACGCCTGCTTAAGTAAACACTGTCTAAAATTGACGCCCAATAATTTTTTGTGGATGACGTAGATGTTATTGGTTGAAAATCTAATTTTAGATAGTGTTTAATAAAACATGTGTTCAACGAGTGTTTATTTTTTTGTAGTAAGATAGTATTAAAAATTGTATTTTTGTGTTACAAACCAAAGTGAAAATTTTAAAACTCCCAAGTGATATTAAAATATCTATTAGTTCAGTAACTAGATTACTAAAAATATTGAACAAAAAAAACGATTGTATTCAAATGAAACATGAAACAATTTTTAATCTAATCATTGACCACGAGCGAATGTTTTTTGTTCATTTTTGGTAACTTTGATTTTTAGCATTAACATTATGTTTATATAAATCCAAAACATCTACAAATTTTAAAGAAGAAAAGAAAATTACCTCAGACAGCATTTAAATGTAACTGACGATTCCAGTGATAACAATTTGAGGATAGTATCGCCACAGGCGTAGAATCCGCAATAGCTCAAATGGTTAGAGTATTCTTCGGCTTGAAACGAAAGGGTGCAGGTTGAAATCCTGAATGAGGTGACATTTTTTCTTTATTTAAAATTTGTAAAAAAATATTATAAAAAATATCTAGTGCTTAAATAAAAATACCTAGAGAGAAAATAGTTTCAATCTCTGCCCATGTAGAATGCTAGAACGCTTGTAAGAGTGTCAGAGATGTAGCTTGAAGCGTATGCGACATAGCTCAATTAAGTACGTTTATTATAATAGCAGTATAAATAAATTATATGTATTAATGCAATATACATAAAATTAAATAAACCTACCTGTTTATTGGCTAATGTAAATGACAAATAGCTTTGTCCGAAATAAACGCTGTTGTGTATTTATTATTCACTTTAGGCCTTATTTTTATTATATGAAATAATTTAAATGTTGAATATTGGCTGTTTTATAATATGAAGTGCCTAGATACTACAAAATAAAGTGCTCTAATGAAATTAATGCAAATGTGTCCAGTAATAAGTAATAGGATAGTAAGTCGTTTTGCTATTTTGAATTAGTATCCATATGAACTATAGAGAACAATAAAATTACTTAAGATTTCAAATTCAGTTCTGGGTTAGGAAGAAACTCGGTCATTGACCCGAAGCTGAGTTAGGCTTCGGCCAAACTTACGCGACTCAAGCGAAAGCGAAGCGGTTGCCACGCGGATGAGCGGATGCCACAGTGCATATAAGCCGCCACACACATACGCGGCCGCGACGCGGGACGCACGCGCCTTGTGGTCAGAAGTGTGTACTAGTGTCTCTTAATATTTTAATTTTTATTGTTATATATTTTTTAATGTTATATGTTTTTTAATGTAATAGCACTGTTGATAAATATAACATAAAAAAGACGGGTTGCACTCCGGGAGTACCGGCAGAAGTGAAAACTTAAATATTAACGTTGTGCATTTTTAATATTTTGGAATGGTTAGGGAATAATTTTGCACGTATTGCTTTAATTATATCAGTATGAAAGTACTATCATTTACGTGGTAGAATACAATATTTATTTATTGCGCTATCGCACACAAACATGACAAAACGAACATTCGCTCAAGCGCCCTGCGCCGTCTTACGAATTTTCGATCAGGTCACGTATCCTGACGCGAGTTTAAAGATATGTATGTATGTGTTTATAATATGTAAAAAAACGCGCGACTACAGTGAACATTGATTAAAAATGAGGTTTGCGTTTTGCGCCGTAGTCTTTCCTGACCAGCAAACTCAGTTCCGCGTTGTAGCCGCTTCCGCTTCTCACCCGCTTGACACTGGTTTGGCCGAAGCTTTAATGTTTCATTCAAGATACAAATATTTCGTATATTAGTCAGCCAATGATTGTGTTTTTCTAACAGCGTGACTAAGTTATAGTTATAGCTATAAAGTAAAGGCGTAGCTATGTTTTGAGGACGCTGTGAAATTTTTTTTACTTAAGATTGCAAAGCTTCAATGTAATTGGCACCAGTTACAATAATTTTTCAATTTTAAACACCTCTTACCTAACCATTCTCCTAAATCAGGGTTTCCCAAACTATGTGTCGCGACCCACTGGTGGGTCGCGAGAGAATATTGAGTGGGTCCTGCCTGTAGAACAACACACCACCCAACCGAGCCAACAGCTGATTGCAAAAAAGTAATAAAATACAGATGATATTCTAAGTGAAAAAATCGACACTGAGTCCGACTTTCAAATGCCCTTAATGAGTTCGGATGGATAAGAGAAAGTATTACTTAGAATATCCGAAACCAGAATTAACTAGGAATTACGACATAATTAAATAAATAAATTATTAAGCTTATAAAATCTTATGTTATAAACAGTGTTCAAACTTAGTCCTTTATTCATATTGGTGTTAGTGTTAATTTATAGTCCGGTAAGGTCGTAAAAACCTCGCGGTTAGCAACATAATAACCATTTTAGGTAACAATATAATGTTCTACAGGTGGGTCCCGATTTTGGGAACTTTTTGCAGATGGGTCGTAGCCCAAATAACTTTTTGAATCACTGTCCTAAATTCTTATTTTTCATATAAAACCTAAGATGGAAGAATTTGCCGTAAGCTACGCCTATATATTATATGCGACACTTTTAATTCATCCAATTAGCTTTAATTATACAATACACATATGCACTAAGTGCCTGACATTAGTCGATGATGCTTTAAACTATTTAATATTTATCCTTAATGTAATTAGCAAATAAAGTTTTTGTCCTTTTCCGCCAAAAATGCTAAGCAAGATATCAGGGAGTCTATTTCGCTAATTTTTCGCAATTCATCTCGATTGCGCGTCGTTTCTGACATTTTTGCCTTTCATGGTAGAACGTCTATTTCTAGGTCAGATGTAATTTAAAAAGTCATGTTGAATGTGACCAAATTGACACAGTGAGTGTCTTATTTAAATAAAGGGAAGATCCAACTTAAAATCTTGGTAATGTTAGATCAAAACCTTTAAAGTTTAGATTTTAACGAGGTTTAAAGTTTAGTTTAGATCTCTACCTCTAAGTTTCAAGTTTAGTTTGAATTTCTACCTCTAAATAAAATGCAATCGCTGCCATCAATTGAATAAATTACCGAATTGTCTCCCTGATTAGTGAATATTGTAACCTATATAAATTTTAATGTAGTTATTAAAATCACATGCGTCCAAATACAATAACTAGAAATAATCACATATTAAAGAACAAAGCAAGACTAAGTCTAGGACAGTATTGGTCGTAATCTTAGTCTCGCTTGTTTAATATTTTGCTCAATTACTTTGTAATAGCCGCAGTACGCATTCGGCCAAGGTTTTGGTCCAACATGTGTATTGTGGTCAAGTCTAACCTTCTTACTAATAAAACTTACAAACCCGTTGATCTGGTGTGTAACTCCATTATTTTTAGCAAGAGTGTAGTTACATACCAGGTCAACGGGCGCGTAAGTTTTATTACTAGGTGTAAGAGTGTATTTTCAATAATGTTTCTGCTAATCATAATGGTAGAAATATTGCAATGGTTTGTTTTAGGTTTCGCGTGTTTGTTATTATATAGTTCAGTATCGCTTGGGTGTATATGTTGCTGTAAAACTCCGTATGTTGTCAAACCTAGATTTTACTAGTAAATTTTAAGATTTACCATCAATCTTAACTCACACCAAATAAATTAGTAAATCTTAGGTTCGGGCTTTAACAGTAACATAAACATTATTAGTAGATTACACAATTTTTACCTCCCAAAATTGTGCACCTTCATTCTACTCTTTCATAGTCCTAGTTATATTCATTCATTCCTAAAACTCAGTGATCTCAAAGTTTATTATGTATTTAGTCAAACTATTGCTATTCGGTTTGAGTTATTTGATATTTAATATTTTATAGCGAGCTCTATCAAAGAATATGTATTAATAATCTACAACGGGAAATATATTGAAATTTTGTTAAGTATATCTTACTTGTAACTTGTTTGAGAAGGATAATGTACAAACTACGAAGTAATTACTTTGGTTACGAAACCACCTTTACCTTGTTACTGTTAATTAATACTATTTAAATTATGCGCTTCGGCTATATTGGTCAAGCTTAGGAAATCCGAATGTATTTTAAAGATATAGAGTTGTTATTGCACAGAATTAATCATTTCACTTAAATTTAGATTAGGTCAGCCAAATTAAAAATAAAAGTATAAAGTCTAAAAAGTGTAAAGTCAAAGCGCATACTTTAAATAGTGGTACTATACCTCTAGTTACATATGTTCATCTTATTCTAAGGCATTGTATGCGAGTTTCCTTTTTCTCTTGGGTCTACATGTTAGAGGATATGCAAGAAGTCATGAAATATTATACGCTATATGTATTTAATTCATTATAAGAAATCTATTAAATACATATAGCATATAGATACAGAGTAAAGGTAAGTGATTGGGTAACTAATAACGGATAGGTTTAGGTTTTTTTTAATAATTTCAGAAACCTTTTATGTCAATTTACGAGCAAATTCCTGGGGTTAAATCGGAGGATAGTTTCAAGAATCTACTAAACCGGCTTTTTTGTATTAATGTGGTATTAATTTGTTATTATGTGGACGAACATGGGCGCTCGATATTCATGCTTACATAGGGACTTGCGTATTGTAAATACGCTGTTTTATTTTGTATCTAATCCTTTGGTTGATTGAAAAAACAGTTGGTTAATATTAAAACCTTGTCTAGAATGTTACACAATTCCAATTTGAAACATTTCCTGTAACATGTACAGAAAAGAAACAAATTTGCGACCCGCCCCGGTTTCACAAAGATGCAATGCAGGTACTAATGTGCTGTCGATGTCAATGATATTGTATTATAAATCTTCAATGAATTGTTTACTGTCATATACAATTATTGTAAAAATAATTATAAAAATCGCATTAAAATCCGTTGCTAGTTTGAAAGATCTAAGGAAAGAGGCGGCGGAAAGCCATTTTTTATAAACTGTATAGGTTCTACGTTAAACAAAATTATGTAAGAACGCAAAACGAGGCGGAAAAGAACACTGCGTAGTTTGTACAAAAATGTAATATGTATACCCTACACTAGCAGAAATGTATGCCAGTTAAATAAAATAGGCAGGAAAAATGTATAGTCTAATTATTTCACTTAATTATCCCGTAAAATACTTTGATCATATCTATCAAAAGTAGACCACGGTGTGAATTCGCTGTTCCGAAGAGAACTACTCCTCTTACCCCTTTATACTACGCGTTGGCGCAGGCTAATTATCCGTAGTGTTTAACAATTTTATTCATAGATCAGTTTAGTTTAACGGGCTTAAATTATTTGTGGCATAGGTATTTCTGCCTGTCCTAAAAAGTATGAAGGAAAAAATAAAAGTGTTTCATTAAAACATTACCTACCTGCTAGGGTGACCATGAGTTGCGAGAGTTTTTTACAAAACTTTGATTACAATTTTCTCTACGATTAATCACTGTTTTTTTTGGTGTAATTCGAAATATCTAAGCGAAAATTTTACCGGGATCGATTACGTCCCTCGTCACAAAAATCATGCTGTATAATTTGTCCAGGGATATTTATTTTGTTTGATGAATTGATATTTACTTCTCAATTTTCTGCTAGTTTAGGATATAATTGGTCTACTATTTATACTGTGATTTTATTATCTTGCAGAATCAATATAATGCATTTTGTGCTAAAGCTTGTGATATAATATTATTTGGTTGATGGGTTTTAAGATAATTTATTATGTAAGGGAAATAAATCTATGATATTCATGTTTGATTTTGTTATTAAATGACACCTTTGCTTGACAGTTGGACAGGGGTTTTTTTTATGAAAGTTTCGCGAATAACACACGGTAATAGATAACAATGACCTATAGACACCATAGACGTCCAAAAAGAAAATATACTTTAATAAAATTTATAAGTACAGAAGGCAAACAAGCAGATGGATTTCCTGATGGTAAGAAATTCACGCCACCTTGAGACACCAAAGGTGGTAATGGTGCGTTGCCAACCCGAGGCCAAGATCCTTGGCCTAGAACCAAAAGTTTACCGGCTACCTTACCCTCCACCAGAACACGTGAACACAGTACCGGTACATATACATACACACAGACACACACACAAAGAACCGAAACATTTAATTTAACGGCTTAACATCCCAGCCTTAGGTTGTCAACGCACCATAACAGCCTTTGGTGTCTCTAGGCTGCGTGAATTTCTTACCATCAGGAAATCCGTCTGCTTGTTTGCCTTCCAATATTATAAGTATAAAAAAAATCTATTAAAATTTATATACTTTAATAACTTATTTAAATTTATCCATCTCTCATCATAAGATATCTTTCGAAAGAAGAGTCACCAAATAACTAACTACAAAATAACTGGGATCGTTTTTTTCAGTTTTGCAGCGCTTGAGCGCTATTTCATGTTCGAGTTAATTACATTCAGGCCGCCTGGAGACACCAAAATTTGTAATAGTGCCTTATAAACCTGAAGCCGGGATGTTAGGCCTCGAGCAGAGGTAAGTTTACCGGCTACCTTATCCTCTAAACCGGAATACGTCAATGGCAAGCGCTAACGTTATGGCGGCAGGAATAGGTAAGGCGGTGGTACCAATCCGTGCGAGTCGTTGCGAAACTCTGCCACCTAGTAGAATGTCATGGTGTTAGTGACGGTACCTGTGCTCGATTTTCACAAGCTGCCTGGCAGGAAAGCAGGTGGTCTATTCTGCAAAGGAGCCCGGACCAACACGGGGGACGTTACAGATAAATGTTTAAATAACAAGTTTTAAGATGAGGAATGTTAAACATCATTATCTTATTCATAAAACGGAAAATTCTTAGGACAAAATCTTGGTTAAGTAGACAATACGGGTCTTTTTTTGGGGCATTTTAATTTTGCATATAGGGCTATTTAGGGTAATTTAAAGTTAAATTAAAAAATGATGCTCGAGATTGGATATGTGCCCGGTTGGCGATAGGCTTGCCACCTATCACATTGCGGGACTTAGTGTCTGCGGCTGGTCGGGTGTTCTGGTTGTGCTTCTGCCTACCTCTTCGGGGATATGGACGTGAAGATACTATTTATAAATTAAAACTACAAAAAAATTACAAGTTGATTACGACAGGTAGGTAATAGATAGCAATTTGATTTTAATATATTTATTATGCTTAATATAGTCATAAAATTACAATGTCTTTATTTCTTCTGTTGTTAATCGTTCCGGGATAGAACTCTGAAACATAAAAATATTATTACAAAGACAATCAAGAGAAAAAGCGTTTATAATGTTTAGTTAAGTATTATATCATACCATATTATATCATATCTTATATCATATGACCGCCTCGTTGGTCGAGTGGCTAGCTAATTGTATTTTTCTTGTGTTAGTTATTATCAGGGAAAAGTTCGTCAGAAAAAAAACAATATACATAATAAGTATAGAATAGGCTCAGTTAGGTAAGGTAGGTAAACTACAAATGACGAGTTGTCTCTCAGACAAACGAAAATAATGAATCTTCTTTTATCCTCTTCCCTCGACCACGTTGGTCGAGTGGCTAGCGTACACGCCTAACTACAACGACCAACCGCGAGGCTCGGGTTCGATTCCCGAAGGGGGCAAGCATTTGTGTGATAAACATTTAGATGTCTGCGTTTTCCGCTCTGAGTGTTTATTACATTTATTCTTGTATCTACTTAAGTATTTCTATGTATTAGTATGACCGTTGACTAACACCCATAACACAAGCATATAATTTGCTTACTTTGGGGTTAGATTCAATTTGTGTAATATGTCCAGGAATATTTATTTATTTATCATATCTTTAATGCTATGGTACTCTCTGCCTTGTAAGGATAGCTTTTGATGTTATGTTGTTGCAAAAGGACAATTGTCTGATATTTTATTTATTTACAAGTTTTTTATTTAATAAGCCTCATTACTCAAGCTAATATAGTGAGAGTTTGCGGCAACTTTCTTTCTTCGTGATTATTTCATTTGTGCACTTTCACTGAACAAATTTGTACAAAATGCCACCAAAATAGACTAATTTCACTCCAATATAAACACGAAATTCAATAATTATAAAAAAATTACGAACACCCTCATTCATGATAGCGCCAAAACTCCGTTATTCACAGTTGTATGAAGGGCTTTTTGACTTATGCACGTAATGATGCATGGATGACAACTATTCAATCCGTACTTCCATACAGTCAGTCAGTCTGTCATTTTGTTGCTCTTTCACGGCTGAACCATTAAAGCGATTTTAATGAAATTCAATACGCATACTAAAAATCTGGATTCAAACATAGAGTATTGGTCAAAAATTAATCCCCAAAAGTCTATAATAGGGAAAGCATTTGTATAAAAATTGTAACTTTACTATGCTAATAAAGTTACGGACAAACAGTATTAATATATTTTATTACTACCAATTAATATTATTATTAAAGATAAGTTCAAAAACAAAGTTATCTTTAAGTTGCGATATCTCATGGAGTTTTTAGAATAGGAGATTGTTTAATTCAGTAATTTTTATTATTAGATTAAATAGTAGTAGTATTATTAAATATCGGATAAGGACTATGTATCACTAATACGTGTTTTTTAAAATAATATACTTATAATAATTAATGACTGGTTTGTTTACCGACACTAAATTTAATAAACAATCCAGATTCCGAAGTACTCTATCTAAGTGTGTTAATTATACAAATCCGCTTCTCAAAATCGGTGTCAATACTGAATAGCTAGGTAATTCTTTTGCAATGAAAGACCGTAGTTAGACCATCTACCGTTTTTAGGGCTACCCTCAATTTTTTTAAGAAAATATAATAGGTAGTTAATTTTTTGAAAAAAAGTAGAAAAGTGTTTCGTTTTTTATTATTGTTACTGTGTATTTATTGGGCACTAAGTTCAAATATTGTAAAAGAAAAATATATATGTATTTATGCAAAAAAAAATACAGTTAGTAGAAAGAACGACTTGTAATATATAAATGTAGAATCTCTTTTGCACTAGACTCACTCGCAGGTGCTGTATGTAGCAAACTTGGTAGTACTGGCGTATAATGGCGAAGGCCTCCTCCGCGACCTGCAGCTGGCCTCGCCGCCACGCCAGCACCGCCACCACAGCCCACAGAGTGTCGTCCTCCACGGTCCGGCAAAGCTTTGGGAGTTTCAACGTATACTAACAATATATAGATTAAAAACTTGCAAAAAGCAAAGACCGAATAAGTAAAATCTTCAAAAAAAAGGATGTTCTTTTTTTATAGAAGAGGAGGCAAACGGGCAAGTGGGTCACCTGATGGAAAGTGATCACTTCCCCCCACGGACAATCGCAACACCAGCAGTATCACAGATGAGTTGCCTAGCTTTAAGGAATGAGTACGCTCTTTTCTTGAAGGTTCCTAAATTATAATCATTTGGGATTACCGCCTTCGGTAACTGATTCCACAAAGGTGTTATGCTTAATAAGGCTTTCGCTATATCCAAACTGACAGCCATTGCTTCTCCCTTGCTTTCGACTGCTTGCGCCCATCGGTGTGTAAATTATACCAAAAGATCACCAGCTGAACGACCACGACGGAAACCGTATTGACGATCAATTAATAGCTGGTACTCCTCTAGGTACCTTAAGAGTTGGCAGTTTGTTATAGATTCCATAACTTTGGAAAGTAGGGAAGTTATAGCTATAGGCCGGTAATTGGACGGATCCGAGCGGTTACATTTTTTAGGGATCGGGTGTACTAAAGCAATCTTCCATGAATTCGGTACAATGCCTGATGAATAGGAGAGCCGGAAAAGTCGCGTTAAAACCGGTGCCAGCTCCATAACACACACTTTGAGAACAATCGGAGGGCCCATCGGGCCCACTCGACTTGTTGACGTCCAATGAAATAAGTGTTCTACGCGCTGAACTCTGCAGAAACTTTATTTAGACACTTCACACCGCGAGATAGTCGGCGGCGTGTTTCCATGGTCATCTAAAGACGAGTTGGAAGTATTTTTTGAACAAAATATGGTGTTTTTTCACGAATAAAACGTAAGTTTTTGAGACATTTAACATGTGTTTACAGGAATGTAACATATTAAAAATATATCTCGCTCGTATACACTTTTTTTAAACTCCTAAAGATTCTAATCAAATTATTACCCCCAATAGTGATGACATCTTTAGAACCGAGTAGACATATTCGTGATAAGCTAAAAGAGACGCGTTTCAGAATACCACTTCTTTGATTCTTCTCAAAACATACAAAAATCTATCAATTTTATCACAAAGACAATCTACATGAAGTTTTCAATTACAAAATTATCAATTCTAAGTAAAAGTTTGTGCAATCTACGTTCTCAATATTTATAATATATTTAAAAAAAACATCTAAATTTTTAGTTTGCTTGTAATGTGCTTGTGATTTTACTAGTTTTGTCTTAGAAAGGTTTATTTTAAGATTATATTCATTAAGTCATGCGGAGACTTAGGAGACTTGGATATTCGGATATTGGAGTGGTTTCAGATCTTTCAACTAAAATTCACTTTAATATTTAGTGATAGTGGTAGTATCATCAGCAAATAATATTGAACTACGCTTAATAACGTCAGGTAGATCATTGATATAAATAAAAAAAACAATGGGCCCCAAACACTACCTTATGGTACACCACATTTATTAATAATATGATTTGAGGTAGGATACACCTATATATTTTTTGCGGTATCCACAAAAATACTTACTTGATATTTCAACACGCTGTTTTCTATTTTCTAAATAACTCCTCAACAACTGTAACGATTATTGATAGACACATTTTATATTTTGAAGAAACTGCGGTGGAGATTCAACCGGAGATGAGAAAGGTTGAATCAACATACCCACAGATATAGTCCGATGCAGTTGTAAAAACCGCGAGGTTAGCAACATATTAGCCATTTAAAAAAGCTACAGACAAAGCCGCGGGCATATCTCAGTTTAACAATAATACAACAGTAATAGATTACCAACCTGTAAAGCATCTTGCCACATCTCCGCCGACACGTGCTTCAGCAGTTTTTCGGGGAGAGAGGCGAGCGAGAGATGCAACAAAGACCCGTTCCCTCGGCAGATGCAAGCGATGCCATCTTCTACATTCACTATGCTTGGATTGCGGCCCAGCTCCCTAGAAATTTATATTAAACCAGCTGTTGCCTGCGATTTCGCACACACGTTGAAGTAACTTTACGTACTAGGAACGAAAGATTTTCCTGTTGTAAAAGGTTTGCTAAATATTGACCTATACTATAAGCTACTAACTACATCAAATTTGGTGAAAATCCGTTTGGTAATTCGTCTTTTCGTGAAAAGTGAGCCGACAAACCCACAGCACTTCTTGATGTGCTTTTTCGCGGCTAAACCACTGAACCGATTTGATGAAATTTGATATGCATGTGGTTAAAGTTCAATTACAGGGTCATTCTTTTTCAAAAATCAAACCTCAAGGGACTGCACTAGGGGATGAAAATTTTATGAAAATCGTAACTATTCTACGCTGTTCCGCGGCAAAAAATAGTTATCTTTAGAAGGAAAAACGCCTTGTTCTGGCAACATCTGTTTTTACAATATTGTAAGTAGTCTTAAGTACTATCTTTTAAGTAGCTTAATTCGTTGAAAATAATATCATTGATTAAGTTTAATTACCATTCCAGATGCAGAAGTGAGCATAGAGTTACTGCTTTTCTTGGAAGTCTCGTGTAATTGTGTCAGCAGGTAAGGTTTACGTGAGGGAGAGATCTTACATGACATCCTTGGAGATGGTGGTGAGTGCGAGCCAGTCGGCCTGTCTGGCTTGCGGACAACACCACGCCACGGCGGAGTTGGCGCGGACACCCACCAGAAGTTCCGTCTCCCCGCTCCACTTGATGCTGAGCACCTGTGAACCTGAAATACAATCAGGTGTAAGGAAGGAAACATTTTATTAGCACACAATTACTACAAAGAGAACAATATTAAATTTATCCGTAATGTAGCTGAGAATGATCTCGATTAGGTGATCGAGGTCAGCTGCATTGAAAATTATCCATTCTTTCAGCAGTTATGATGCCACAGACACACACGCAGAGCACACGCGTTCACACACAGACACAAACACAAACGTGTGCGTACGTACGAAGATACCTTAAACTTATAAAACCCATTATTTTCGGAAAGAAGAGAAGACGCGTGTCGTAAAAGTAAAAAACTGGATCCTGGATTCCCTTCTTATATTTATTTGAGTTAAGACATTTTTGTGATAGAACACAAAGCCGTATTTCCTGACAGTTAGCAATACAAGTCACAGACGCCAAAGATGTAAATCCTACATGACAATCTCAAGACACCAACCTCAGGATTGTATTGAGGTATATGTGATTACTTGATATCGTACCTACTCGTAATACAACAACTAGCAGCACTGTTATTCAGGCAGGGAAAGTTAAGATAACTAAGGGTCACAGCAGGCCTCTGCCACCAAGTTTGACTGACTGCACTAGTGGAAAATCCAGTGATTTAGATAATTTTAATAGCTGGTTACAGGGTCGTCTGATTCCTGTGCTGGAGTAGGTCGTGGAAGCAGAGTTTGAAAGCGACTTATTCAGATTTGTATACACCTTACATATTCTTGCAGTTTGAAGTGTATATAAGCCACTAATCCTACAAATTGTGGGTTTTCCAGATAGAATCCTATCCTATCCTCATATACGATTATAGAAAAATAGGGATAGGAAAGAGAAAACATCTTCTTGTTGGGTAATTTTATTGTGTTTTTTTAATCAGTTTTTTTATGGCAAAAGTCAGTAAAACCAGTAGCCTTTAGATAGCATAGATTGTATAGGTACGCTCGTCGATATCCTGTGGCGAGGTATTAGCCGTTAGGCCTATTGCACAAGTCTCCCGGCTTACCTACCTTGACCAGAATCAGTCATTGTGGCGGCAGGAATAAGAAAGGCGGTGGATTCCTACCCGGACAATATGTTGCACAGCACCTTGCCACCTGTGATCTGGGGGCTGATTATGTATTTCAGTGGCCAAATTGTACATTAAATAGCTGTCAAATGACATCATTTGTGTTTGATATCTCTATGATGGTGGTAACTGTAGATCGCAAATATAAAACACGTCATTTGACAGCTATTTCATGTAAACTTTTCCATTTTGAGTTGGCCACTGAGATACATAATCAGCCCCCTGGTCGGTAATGACCCATTTAACCTTTTCCGGCTCTCCAAGCGATTGCCAAACAGAAGGGCGGTTGGTGTATGCTACTCAAAGGTCTCGGACTAACACGGGTAAAATAGGTACATCATCGAGTAGGTCCATACAAAATACTCACCTAATTTAGTAAACTTGGGTTTCGTATCCTTGACAGTGACGACATATAGATCCCTGTTATAGTCCAGAATCGCCAACTGCCGTTCACTGATGGGCCCTGTCTGGCTCAGTGCCACATTTGCCACGGTGATGTTATGGGACAACTTGGTGACCGTGTTGTCTGATGAACTCCTTACTATCAATCCCGTAGGTAGGTCGTATACGTGTATTGCTGAAAGCATAATAGGTTAATCAAGTCTAGGTGGTAAAGTTCACCAGTCGATCGTCCTCCCAACCTTACCTGCACCACAGTACAAATATGAAACAGTATAGAAACTAAGCCCAGTAAGGTTACTCTTGAATCTCGATTTCATACAAATTGGAAATTAGAATCGGATATGTCATTTTAGGTACTCTTAAACATAGCTTAGAACCAGGAGAAGGACATTGGGTACATTTTAGTCCTTTCAACAGCGAGGAAACTAGGAAAAACAACATTTAACTTTTTCCCATACAAACTGAACGGGTGAAACGAAGTTCTCTGGAACAGCTAGTTTGTAATTTAACATCTATCCAGCTATTTCGGCAACGTTAACTTCAGAGTTTAAAATACACCTACTGTTGTAATATTATGTTTAGAAGGCTAGATGAGCTGCCGAACTTAACCAACATCTGTATTATTGAGTGTTTTCTACTGTAATTGCATTGAAATAAAAATGTAAACTATAAATTTTATCATACCTTTCCGATCTGTTTGATCTACGAGTGCCAGGGTGTCAGGTCCCAAAGAGACAGCCGCTCTGCCAAGAGTATCAGGCCGTAGCCCGCTTCTCGGACTTGCCAACAACCTCCCCATGTAGCTATATACTGATATACCAGCTCGCTCGATGATGCATAAACATCTATATCAAAATATATGGCAAGTATCATTAGAAATTGCAAGGAGCAAGTCACAGAGCCCGAAAAACGGTAATTGGGTTGGTCGAGAAATTATTTAAATAGCGATTAAGTTCAAATTTAATCGTCGCATTATTGACCTTTGAAATATGGTGCACAGGGAGGAATTTAGAGGTTTAAAAACCTCGGGGTGGAGAGCTCTGACCCTACTTTTTTCTACATTTTTAGATTCTCTATTCTAGATTAGATACTTAGTTGTTACTTATTTTATGTATTAATGTATTGCACTTTCTTTCTTTTTTTAATGTTGTACTTTTTCCTTATTTGTATATTTCTTTTTCTGAATGCTGGTTGTTTGGATGAAATCGCTTATTAGCGATAAAACCGCCATTTGTATAAATAATCTACTTGCTGTTGAATAGTTGTAGTACTTTTTATATGTTTTTGTTGTACAATAAAGAGTTTTATTATTTTTTTTTCGATTCGAGGATTCTATTAATATTTAAGAACAACACTTTCATGTTTGTACAAAATATTGTAGGCAAAGGTTAAATCAGTGAAAAAAAAAACGTTAAGGGAAAAGAAGTGAAAGGTTTTTGCAAATTCTCTAGTGTGGAGGCCACTGTTTGTGGAGGTCACGGGGCTCAGGTAACTTCCTAAAATACAAACTTAACAGTATACATCGACTTATTGACGTCTCTTTTGTCGCTACCCTTTTGTACGATGGTGCTACTAATTCTAAACGTTTCATACCCCGATCTACTGTTACTCTGTTTATGACCGATGTGACAACATGGTCATAAGCAGATAAAGTTTGTCACATGGAAGTACCAATATTGAAACTGGCACCAACGCAATTGAACTGAATGTTTTAGTTTTAGTACTTATATCTCATAAATAAATTTTAACAAATATTTTATTTTTTAATAGCATGCGGTTTCTGGTTGGCCTGATTTGTTCGAAACTCAACAATTTATTTCAATTTACAATCTTATTACTCTTAATATATAGCAATACATAGATATACCTTTGTTGACTTAGAAAATGTTGAAATTAAAAAAAAGTTTCTGCATATTTTCTATGTACAAAATTATTTTTTGAGTGAGCGCACGAGGTTATTACCTTTCCGAGAGTAACATCATGCTTATCGTTCCTTCTTTCAAATCAAAAGTGACTGGAGTATTCCACGAAGTCAGCTTGTGTATGAAACATTGTTTGATGGTCGCCACCACCAAGTGGCCAAAACCAAGCGCTATCTGTATGACCCGGTCGGGGAAATCCAGCTGATCGCTCTGATCAGTAATTATATCCTTGATGGAAACCACTTTTCTTCCTGTTTGTGTACAAGTGTAATTCTTCCATGTAAACTCTCTGGAAATATATTTTTTTAAGCAATAAATGGGAAATAGGTGGGTTCCCTGTTGGTAAGAAATATATATTTTTTATACAAGAGGAGGTAAACGAGCAAATGGGTCACCCAATTCAAAGTAATCACCGCCGCCCACGGACATCCGCAACACCAGGAGTATCACAGATGCATTGCCGACCTTTAAGGAATGAGTACGCTCTTTTCTTGAAGGTTTCTAAGTCATAATTGTTTGGGAATACCGCCCACGGTAACTGATTCCACAAAGGTGTTGTGCGAGGTAATGGTAAAATATGCGGCCTTTAAACATATTCAATGTTGTTAACTGTTATTTTCTTATAAGTACCCCTGAAAAAAAGGGCAGATACAAACCACGACACCCACGACATTAAAAACACTGTACGAGTTCTGTACGTAAATTTGTCATATGCTTAAACATAGTGCAGCTTCAGCAGGTTTTCTCTATGCAGTTGCAAGCCGTTGCTCGCTGCATTATAAAAATATATCACCAGTTAGTATCAGACTCTCGCTTCGGGCAGACTCAGTATCATATCATTATCAAACCAACAATCAATCCATCAATCATTCAACTAATCGGGACTTATTCTCAACCATTTTATAAATGATAATAGTTATCAATAGTTTTGTTATAATTAAATCATACTTTTTAATATAATTAGTATCAGTGGAAAATAATTAAATCATAATTTTCAAGTTTAAGGATATTATGCAAATTTATTTAATTTCTTTTAATAAATTATTGAATCAATTATAACTAACAAAAGTCTGTAGGTCGCTTGCGAAAGTCCCTACCGTCACTGAGTCCCACGCAGTTTGAAAGATGATCAGCCTATCGCCAACCGGGCATATATCTAATCGCAGGCAACGTTGTTTATTAGAAAATTAAAAAACACACTTTCTTTTTGCTGCCCGATCAGAGGATCGAACCCGGGAACTCTGCAGTCTAGTTCAAAACGAGACCGCTAGACCACAGAGGCGATAAACTTGTGTGTTACTACTGTAATCTTTTGTCGTTGCTAGCATAATAAACAAAAACTTACCTATCAATGATATGAGCAAAAAGGACGTGACCATTAGCACAAGCCGCAGCTATCTGAGTACCGTCTGATGACCAGGCTATGTTATAAATGCTACCAGTGGCCGGACGGTCTAAGCAATAGGACCACTGCAACAATAAGTCATTTATGAATATATTTTTATAGAAACATCTTTTACTTCACTTTGGTGATGCAGGTCAACCTGGGATTTAGCAAGATAGGATTTCATATGGAGAAAGGATGCAGAAAACTAAAATTTAAATAATCTGTAAGTGACCAGTATTGGTTTTATCCCTACCAGTGCCCTGGGCGTTAACTTACTCTAAATATATTTAAAAAATTAAATAAAAAAAAAACAAATGATATTATAAAGCAAGGATATATTTAGACTAAGGCTACATAATTACTAATATTCTTCGTATTATATTTTTTTATACATTAAGGAAATTCAAAGAAAACCTAACCGCCCCCGGTATAAACAATTGGTAGAAAGAATAAATTGAAATTTAAGCTATATCGATTTAAAATACATTCTTTCATGTTTTCTCACAATAGTTAAGATCTTACCTACACCTACCTAGAGTACCTACACAAAATAAGGGTAAGGTGATGAGGGTTGCCACCATTTTTTCAGGAAATGTCAGAGACGAGAAAAAGTAATTGTTTTCATTTTCATCACAGCATTAAAGAGATTATACTTATTTTTCCTATAAATGATCTTTTTGTTGCTATTTCTGGTCTGACGACCAACTATTCAATTTTCTTTTTTTAAATGGCCTCGTGGTTTTTTCGATTTTCAGGTTTCACCAGACTTTGTGGATAGAGTCATTATTTATATGTATTGCACTGTTCCCTACAACATCAGCATCAAAGGCTGTCCCTAAAGCCCGTTAAAGTTCTAGAAACCGAGAGCTTGGCAAGACATTATTAGTCATTAAAAAAGGGCCTAACTGGAGACCGAACTCGACTTGGTGCTGTGTTCTGGTTACTGGGTCGTTCGATTGGAGGAGTAGTGGCTCGTAGCTCGGTTTTAGTCAAGGGGCCGAAAAGAGTTCTTCATCACCGAGACCGGCAGCGAGGGTGGTTTCGTTTGACTTTGTGTTAGGATTGGGTGGGAGGCTGGCATTGGCCGCCGTTATCGAACCGGCGGCTAACTTACACGAGTTCGCTTGTTACAGACACAACAGCGAACAGCGAATATAGTTGAAATATACATACACCATTTGCGTTACAAAGGCGTATTAGGTTGTAGCTTCCAATGGTGAACATGTCACCAGCGGGAGACCAACTAACGCTGGTAATCGGTTGGTCGTGCTTCACGCTCACCGATATTTGTTGGCCGAATGGATCCCAAATCTGAAACAATCAATAAAATAACTAAGAACTTTATTTTTGGAGCAAGACTTCAATTCTGAGGTTAAGAACGGGAGTGTGTGTGTGTGTGAGGGAAAAGTTTTTTGTTTAAATAGGAGCTGATGAAATCAAAAACCGACTTACAATAATCGTATTCTGTTAAGTATTTTAAAAAATAGTAAAGTTCCTACCGCATTGTTAAACTGGATGAAAAACATTGAAAGCAGAAATATTTAAAAAAAAACAATTCGACAGAGATATTTTTGGAAATCATGTCTATGTTTATTAGTATCGACTTAGTTAATATGACTCTGTATGAATTTGTGTTTAATCGCCTCTGTGCTCGGGATTAGATATGTGCCCGATTGGCGAAAGGCTTGCCACCTATCACATTGTGTGATTTGGACTTAGTGTCTTCGGCTAGTCGTGGCCCTTGGGTGCCTTGGTTGTGCCTCTGGCTAGCTCTTCAGGGATATGGGCGTGAATATACTTTGTATAAATTTGACACAGATATATTATAAATACACCTAGCATCTGAAAATTACGAAAATAATACTTCAGTGGCCCCTATTTTTGTCGATCCATGCCCTAAACAACTAACCTTGGTGTATCCGTCTTCTGAGCCAGTTAAAATCATGTTGTTATTTGCATTCCACGCGGCGCACATTATTATCCCTTCATGAGCTTTCCACTGAAAATCAATCAATTTATTAGTTACCAGCTATTCTGGCGAAATTCGTTCTACCTGTTCAGTTTGTATAAATATTTAAATGTTGGTTTCCCAAGTTTCCTAGCAGCTGGAGTATTCCAGGTCAGTTTTAAGCTACCTTTTTTATATACGTGTGGAAATCCATCATGGATACCCGCCACTTCCCCCGAAAGTGGCGGGTTATGTGAGACTCCTACTCACTAAAACCACACGGTGTCCTCCCTTTCGCCAGGTACCCGGGCTGTGGGGACGCTTTTGCAAGCTTTGACTGCCCCGGCGGCGCTGGATCCAAAGATCCACTTCTGGCAACCCATCCAACAGTGGGCCGCAAAGCGTCTGAAGTGGTGCACGGAGACACAGCGTGCCCCACTTCGGGGTCCCAGTGGCGACAGGCAATCTGTCGCAACCCCATCTCACCGGGTGGGCCAGATGGAAAGCCCGCTCTTCTCCTCCACGGGCCGTGCTGCCGCCATCCCACGCGGGCCATGTGGTCCCCATCCCTGTGTGTGCTCCTCGTGTCCCCTCTTGGACAGAAAGGGTAACTGAGGAGCGCCCTCACTGGTCCGTATTGGTTTCAGCGGGTCCCGGCTCGACCCAAGTTACTCGGCCCCCCCTGCCGTGACAAGGCTCGGACGTCAATATTCAGCAAAATCGGTTAAGCCGTTCTTGAGTTACAAATATTGTAACTAAAAATACTCTCTTTTATAAATATAGTTTTGCCACTTTTACTTATCTATATAATATTATATATTATCAGAAAAGTGCCTTTGACCTTGAAGATATCATCATAGTGGTCTAGATAATAGTGGGATGTAAAATTTATGTCGGGCCATCTAGGATTCATTATCTATTTTGCAAAAAGAATTATGAAACCGCAACTTGCGCGTAGTAATTAAATAATTGAAGTCAGGTTTTTGCTGTTTTAACTTTTTCGTTTTTGTTTGGAGTTACTGTGCTTAATAATCAGAAGGTAACATTACTTAAAAACGTTAACGTATTACAAAATTGTGCTTTACCTTCGTTAACTTGGAGTTAGAATTCAAGTATTTTATGATGACAAAATTTTCTTTGGTGTACAAGATGGCGCTGCAATCCGGGCTCCAGATGGCGCTGTAGCATGGCACGTCGGACTGTATGACGGTAGACCGCAAAAGACCGTTCCGGGACCACACTTTCACGAAGCCGTCTTCACCGGCTGAAACAATATTGTGTTGAAGCTATAAATTTCACATTCACAACAAATATTAATGAATGAGTGTTATGTGGAGGGTAGTTCGTACCTACACGGTAGATGATCGAAAATAAAGTTAAGGACAGATATTAATCTCACCTGTTAGAAGACCTGCGCCATCAGGGCTCCACTGAGCAGCCAAACAAGCGCCTTGATGAGCATTAACTGTTTTCTCTATACGACCATTGTTATTTATTATATTGAATCTGTAAACAAAAAAAGACTTAAGGGAACAAAAATTTAGTGCCTTACTGCGGATGAAAATAAAAGTTTCTCACATAAGAGCAGCCGCTGAGTATAGTACTTATTGTGACATCTTGCTTCGATCACATTTCAAGGTTTTCTTACTTTAATTACAGAAAGAACTTGAGTGACTAAAAATAATTTATTGTTGGCGTTATGTGATAAACAACTCAGAAATATCGAACTAAGCAACGGCACCCTATCTAACTGCAAGGCGTGCGTGTTCAAGCAAATCCCCAAAGGGCGAAACATTGGGGTCTACTCCGTTCGAGAGCGTGAGTGCCAATTAAGTAGTGCACTCCCCGGAAGACCACAACCCGGACAGAATCATAATATAATTACCCACCAGCAGTATATTTTTGTAAACCAATGACAGGAAGAGACCGTAACCAGTGGCGGCCATCGCCCAAGGCGTCAATCCGAACGACTCACGCTCGGTGTTTTTTTATGATAATGAAAGGACCACCATTACCTCCTTTAGTGTCTTTAGGTGGCGTGCTATTCTTTTAATCAGAAAATCTGTCTATTTGTTTGCCTTCCAATATCGTAACAAAAAGAATAGTTAACATTATATACATGTTTGCCAACACTATTTTACTCCATTCCAACATCAGTTTTTAGCCAACAATGTTTCTTTCAACATAGGTTTTGTCACGTCTCGGACTCGGCCTAGTTCGGATAATTTTAATTTTGTTCACTATTGTGGATTTGTGTAATTTAGACCATGTGCCTCACTGCCTATCAGCTCGTAAGAAGTGAGCATATGTTTAAATGGGTCATTACCACTAAGACCACAGGTGGTAGAGTACTGAGCAGCAAATTATCCGGGTAGGGATCCACCGCCTTACCTATTCCTTTTTCCATATTAACAATCCGAAGGGTAGGATAGCCGGTAGACTTGCACAATAGTCTAACGCTCCAGTCAGAGGACAGTAACGTTGTATGAATACTATTTTACCCTATGGTACCCTACATAAAACTTCACTGTGTTATTACATAAAAAAATATAATGTCAAAATCAAACCTTACTTGCCATCAGCACTCGCTACTAAGATGACGTCATATTGGTGTTTGCTGTTCCCGATATTTATTTTCGGGAACAAGTGCATGCTAGTTGGATAAAAGTCATCCGCAAATGTAGTTACAACGATACATTCATTATTTACGATGTTCCATTTAAGCATCTTATGGTCGTCGCTGAAAAATATTTATACAGAAATCATTAATAGACAGAACGATCTTCCGTGTTGGTCCGGGCTCCTTTGCGGAATAGACTATCTGCTTTCCTGCCAGGCAGCTCATAAAAGGCGAGCATAGGCTTACCGTCACTAACACCGTGACATCCTACTAGGTGGTAGAGTTTCGCAGCGACGCACCCGGATTGGTACCACTGCTTTACCTATTCCTGCCGTCATAGCGTCATGACGTGTTCCGGTTTGGAGGGTTAGGTAGCCGGTAAACTTACTTTTGCTTAAGGCCTAACATCCCGGCCTCAGGTTGGCAACGCACCATTACCACCTTTGGTGTCTCTAGGTGGCGTGAAATTCTTACCATCAGGAAATCCGTCTGCTTGTTTGCCTTCCAGTATCATAAGAAAAGAGATGTTATAAACCTTTAAACCTTATACCTACTGTGAGATATTTGAAGTTGCTACCTAACGCTGTCGACGTCAGACTCAAGTCCAAACTTTATTTTTAGCGGCCTTTGAAAAAATTTTATATGTTCGACTCATATACACATATTTTACTTAGGTTGATCGATTTCTCCATCATTTCTAAACATGTTTTCTTTTTGTATCTGAAGTAATGCGCATCCGAGGTTGCATTTTTCCATCTAGTTTGAATCTGATAATGGAATCCCAGGGAAATCGAGGTAATTACTCGTTTTTGTGTACGTAGATGAATTATTTATTGAAATCGAAGTCGGTTTCTTGCAGTTTTAATGATAGCGCAGACGGTTGACAGGGCGCACCGTGTCGGGTCGGGGCGCATCGCCTTGCAAAGCACACTCAAACGGGACGGAGCACTTCGCATAGGCGGATTTTTGTTACTCAGTACCAATTTTTTTCGAAATGACTACTGTTGTGTACGTCTTAAGACTTTTACAACGTCACCAGGCTAGTCAATTGTTGTCATTCAAAACTTAAGCATTTAAAACGTCATTAGCAACCCCATTCACATTAGTAATATTACAGATGTAGTAGTAGTACACTCTCCTCTTTGGTGATTGTAGGCCGCCATCGGAGACCGCGGCCGGGATGCCGAGCGGAAATGCACCGCGGAAAAATTTACTCCTTCGTTGTGTGCGTTGCTCTATACAAAATGTATGAAAGCGATCTAGGCGGATTAGTGCCCTATGACTTGCCCCGTCTTTGCCCGTCCAAATGTGCACTACCCTTCAATGTGCTTAGCATATTCTTATCCGTAAATTACGAAAGCATGTTCGACATTTTTGCCGTCGTAAACTGGTATAATTTTCACGTGATATAATTTTTGTTTGTGAGGAGGTGACATAAAGTAACAATACTTTTTACCACGATAGCTAAACTTGTCGTTTGGGCATAGCCCAATAACTGTAACACAAATTTGTAATATGTCGGCGTAACCGCTGGCAACAATTCGTATAATGTACATTATTATATTTACCCTTGTTACAAAGTTGATATATTTTTATATGTATTTTTAGTTAAGTGTGTATGCGTAGGTATAGGCGTGTAGGAGTAGGGAATATTCTTAGAGGTTACGCGATTCTAAAACTTGTAATTAAAAACTAGAAATAGGTAGTTCTAATAGTTCGATGTATCTTGTTACTTTACGACCAGTTTTAAGAATTTAAACCAGACTTTGTTAAACCGGGTAACAAATGGCAAATGCTAACGTTAGTGCCAAAGACCAAAGATAAATGTAGGTACCCACCTAATTACCTAATATCTATCACAAAGGCATATTATAATTTCTGGACTGTTACTTAACTCTTTGTTATAAACATTTTACGGTTTATATAAAACATTATTTAGTTTACTTAAATCTACATAAAATAAATTTGTAGGTGTTACCCGCAAGAAAATAAGTCTTCCGTATTATTCCAACTGACACAAGAAACAACACCAACATGTTTAGGTTCTTTAAAAAATGATATTTTTAATTTCATTTTAAAATTAGTCACTTTCCTAATTTTATTTTATATTGTTAGTATGTGGTTACCATGACAACCTTTGTGGGCAACCACAAACTATATAATTAGAAATACCTAGGTACTTTATGTCAACCTTATCAGAAGAGTTTTGTTTGTGGCCTATATGCCTTTTTTATTTGGTGGTCTATGGAAAAGAAAGAAAAGAAAAAGTAAAATTAGAAGTTGAGCACATCATTTTCGAATTGTGGTATCTAATTAGGCCCAACATTACTATTTCTTCGTAATCTGTGATATCTGAATACTATTTCAAACAATCAGTTTCTAGATAATTTGATATTACTTTAGAATTACCGCAAGACTATGGTCGGTTTATAAAAAAGCGGTCATTGCGAATCGCATGCGGCCATGAAGGGTTCCGTAGCACAGCAAGTAAACTAACATTAAAGTTCTATCAGTTCAGTGTTCGTGGTTTACGTATTAAACTTCTTATTTGATCTCCTTTAAACCAATTTTTCCAGTTTTATTGTTCTCTAATACTAAAAGTTACAAGGGTAAACAAATTTCACTACTTTGGAAGAGTCTCTCGTGCTAGTACAGTTTGAAAAAATAGAGTAAAAAGTAAAAACCTTAACATCAATTTTGAAGGCGTATCTATACGTGGGGTATTATACTTCTGGGTTTGATTAAAAATATTTTTTGAGTTTCAGTTATAATTATTGGGATACTTCCAAATGTATTGATTTTTTCTATTTTTATGTAAAAATCTTATCACGGTTCGCAGAATGCATCTATGAATACTTATCAAGTTTTACCGGTTTAAGTCTAATGGTTTCGGAAAAAAAGTGGCTTCGATGGACAGGTTCCGTTTTTTGGTTTTTGAAAAACGAATATGTTTAAAGCTCGATGCCATAATAATAATTGTACTCTAGTTAAAAACAATGTAGCCAGTTCAAAAAATACACTATCACTATAATTGTTCACAACATGAAGCTTTCTTTCCCTGTTTTGGCGCCATCGAGAGAAAGGATGGTCGAAGTTTTTTCATAATTATTGAATTTCGTGTTAATATTGAGTGAAATTAGTCAATTTTGGTGACATTTTGTACAATTTTGTTCAGTAAAAATGCACAAATGAAATAATCATAAAGAAATTAGCGTATCGTATATTTTCTCGTTGCCGCCAAATCTCGTTACATGAGCTTGTGTAAAAAGGCCACCGCTTTACCCAAGAGCCTGACATGACTTATTGACGACTTACGACTGATGACTAATTAAAATTAATTGAAATTGATATAAAATTTGATGCAAATTTCTACTTGACTAATGGCTAAATACTAACGTGAAGGCCAAAACTTAAAGAAAGAAAAGAAAAAAAAAGCTTTCTTTCTTACTTTAGGTTTTGGCCTTCACGTTAGTATTTTGCCATTAGTCTAGTAGAAATTTGCATCAAATTTTATATCAATTTCAATCAATTATAATTAGTCATCAGTCATAAGTCGTCAGTAATGTCAGGCTATTGGGTAAAGCGGTGGCCTCATTACTCAAGCTCATCTAATGAGATTTGGCGGCAACGAGGAAATACACGATACGTTAATGTCTTCATGATTA
>NJDC01000550.1:524542-551947 GCA_002245475.1 Calephelis virginiensis | reverse complement strand
TTTCAACCAAAGACCTGGTTGAAATCCGTCAGCTAAGAGGCTAAGCGGAAGGTAAATATATATATATATATATATATTTATTATAAAAATTTTAATTCTTATTCACATTTTTATTTATAGTATTTGTGTTTTTAACACTAATCTATTATATAATCTATATAATTTTATCACTAATCACTATCGAAGTTGCAGCCATATATAGATCCTGTAAAAGAAACTCAGCAGGCTAGGTTTGGAGAAGTAATATCTCTACTAGGCAGAGTCGTTTTTAAAATTTCAAAGAGTCAATTTTTTAATGGTAAATGGTTATTAAGTTCACAAAAGTGAGCAATGGCGTTCACAAATTCATCGCCTATTGTAATTTGCTAAAACAAAAACCGAAAAAAAATATGTCATTCACCACTTCCAGTGTTATCTTACCAAATATACACTAACCATTTTTTTGGCTAGAAAGAAAGATAAACAAATAATTACTATTAGTATAGTGAAATCTAGTGAATTGACCAATAAATATCATTCTTTAACGGCAGTATGTCATTCTTGTTCATTCGATCTTTTGATAATTCTCAACCCTATTCATTGTCTACGGCTTCCTAATGTCACTGTTCCGCCATTGTTGCTTACCAAATTGGACTCATGCTGTTTATAAAATAGGGGTGTAATGGGTTCGTAGCATACCTACCTCAACCCAACAGTTAGTCGAGACTCTAGAGTCTACTATGTATACTAGAGTCTAGAGTAAGTATATCTACGTATAACGAAACGTTGGTCGTAGCGCCATTTTGAACGATGACCCTGAGTGACACATGTGTGAAACTTTTTTTCTCTATTATTAGTTAATTTGCCTCTTTCTGCGGGCGGCTAAGACTACTTGTAAGTCTTGCTGCCATGTCTTCCGAATTAATATTTTTTTTAACAGTCGTAAGTCACTATATACAAAGTCATGTCGGAGTCTTGAGTAAAGCGATGGCTTCACTATTCAAGCTCATCTAGTGACACTTGGCAGCAGCGAGGTAATACACAATACACTAATTTCTTCACTGAACAAAATTGTTAAAAATGCCACCAAAATTGACTAATTTCACTCAATATAAACACGAAATTCAATAATTAAGAAAAACATACCATCTTCATTCACAATGGCACCAAAAAACCTTTATTTTTTCTTTATCTTTACCTTTCAGCTGTCAATTGTCAACTGGACAATGGCCATTGACTACAAATTGACCATCTTGACAGTTGACCATTCAATCACTTCAGAAAATCTACTTATAATGAAACGTTGGTCGTAGAGCCATTTTGCTGTCTGAGAGACACCATGATGACACATTTTTTTAGGTTAATTTGCCCCTTTCTGGCGACGGCTTTGACCTTTAGACCATGCTGCAACATCTTCCGTAACACTTTTTTTAAGATAATTTGCCCCTTTTATGGGCCGGCAAAGATCTTTATGCCATGCTGCTGTCTTTTGTATAAATAAATTCTTTTTAAAATATATTGATTACATAAAGCAAATATATTGATTCCCAATGAAAAATCTGTGCCATATTTCAAAAAAATCAAATTAAGGTACATTATAAAGTTTTACAAGATTGTGGCATTTTTTTGAACATCTTAATTTAAAAATAATGAGGCCGATATATTTTAACTCGGACCCTATAGAAAACTATTTTGGTCAGGTAAGTGCCTAAACTTTTCCCAATAACGCCCCAATATGCCACAGCTTCAACTGCACATTTTGATTCTTACTTATTAGGAGGATAATTAAATTTCACAATGAGACTTTTAATTGTGAGGATGACCCTGCAGACCAAATGATAACTTTAAAGTCGTTGCTTCGAAATAATAGAAGCGTTGAGCCGGATCGTCAAACGCTTCAGAAAAATATGGAAATGGTGTTAGAGCAGGCCCGAACAGAATATGTGAATGTTTATTCTCGTGCTTACACTGCAGGATGGTTTGTTTATGAAATATTAAAAATTTTAAAAATAAGTTTTTTTTTAAATAAGTGAGTGTCCAAATTGTAGGCACAGCCTAGTTCGAGTTAATACCAGCAGTGTCCATGACTGGATAGTTCAATAAGAATATACTGATGGCAAGAACCAACTCAACTACCCATCCTAAGGTGTAGTTAGGTATTTCGGTACAATTGTTAACGATACAAATGAATACATGGAAAATGATGCACATAATAATAATCTTTTCTCCTCTATAAAATGTGCTGTAATTTCCAAGTATTAATTTAAATTTATTAACTGGGGCGAGCATAAAGAAGAACAATTCGACCATTCCCTATTTTTTTCCTATTTGATAAGGTTCTAAATAATAAATTGGTGCAGTGTAATAAGAAAGTTGTAAAGGACACAAAATGTTTTCCGTCTATAAAATCGTGTATTACCTAATATGCAAAGTGAAGCATTTGAAAACTTTAAAATGCTTAAAAACAAACGTCTGAACAAATATCTACTTCGTTTTATTCATTACGAAATTAACTGTTTGTTTCCAAAACAAAAAATTTAAAGTACAGTGGAAGTGTATTGTGTATGCTAGAAAATTTGAAGTGAGGCATAATGTGCCATGCTTTCTTATCTTTAGAAATTCCCATTGCATAAAAAAAGTAACTGTTGTGTATTGTCAGCTTTGACCCGTAATGTCAAAAATATTTGTTCCTCAGATGGCAGTCTGTACGTAGTACTCTAATTGGTATGTGATTGGACTCCTGAGAAAAAATAGACCTTAGGATTGATGAATTTGCCGTATCTTCTCGTAGTTATGAATATTCATGACTATTTGTTGGAATAAAAACAATAAATATCAAACAATCTTTTAATTTAGGTAAATTAGTGTGAATTTATCTTTGTTTCGTGAAGAAATTTCCCTTGCGGTTCCTGTCTCCTCATGTTATCGATATCAACAAAAAAATTATAAGTAGGTTCATCCCTTACCCATCAGATTCACAATTTTGACAGTCGGAACTCAGAACCAGAGTTTTGGTGCCATCGTGAATGAAGATGGTCGTATTTTTTTCACAATCATTGAATTTAGTGTAAAACATGATTAAAATTGCTTAATTTAGGTGGGAATTAGTTTAATTTTGTTAAGTGAAAGTGTACAAATGAAATAATCATGAAGAAATTAGTGTAACGTCAATTTCCTCGCTGTCGCCCAATTTCATAGACGAGCTTGTGTAATGAAACCACCGTTTTACTCAAGACCAGACATGACTTTGTAAATTAGTGACCAATGACTGAAATAAAGAATGAATACGGAAGACATGAATTGAAAATATACAACAAGAAAAAGATTTATTAATACGGAAGACGTGGCTGAATGGACTCAGATCCTTTGCCTTTCCCCGACTGGGATAAAATAAAAAAACAACAACATTCAGAACCAGAACTACCAATATAAAAAAGATTGGAGTGAATGTCTCCGTGTTGGCAAATGCGCAGAAGCCATACTTCATACAAAAATCACTCTATCAAAGAACTGTCATTTCTTACGTAGTATTTACATACTCTTTGCTGCTTAGTACCTACCAAGTATAGTAGGTACCTACCTAGCTACATAGTACACTATATCAAAGAGAATATAATCACTACCTACGTTCTGTATAAAATATTTAGAAGTGAGCAACAGTTGGATTTTGCGTTTCTCGTGTTGTTTTTGAAGTGTATTGCAATAGGAAGTGTGTTGTGAAAATATTTTGTCATTTTAATATGATAAAATTTAAACATCAACTCTCTAAGTACCTATTTAATCCCTTTTAGTGACATAATATAATATTAGGTACGAACTTTGTGAATAAAATGGACACGATCTTTCGTTTTAGCTGTGGATAGTTTAATCATATTATTTTGTTATATTTAACTAGTTTCACCGTACCTTACGTTTCGGTCTGCGACTTTTTAACATTACTGCGTTTAATTAATGTCCAGTTTCGTAGAGACGTAGTGGATTATCCGGATTCACGATCCACATTTTATTCATTGTCATCGCTGTGTTGCTTTAAGTTTAACACATTCATACTGTTTTATCTTGTTGAAGTATTTTTAGAACAGCGGTGTTGAAGCTTGAAGTCTTTGTAAATATAGTATGATTGTAAATATTGTATTTATTGCGATCAGATGATAGTTCAGTGAAGTAAAATTCGGATGACTTTCTACAGTAATGTGATGAAAATATCAGTACATGAAGAGGAAATTTTTAAAGGAACTTATTTAGTTTTATGGTAAGCAACTATTACACAATTCTGTTGTATTGAAGTATTCATACCAATAAAAATACAAATTGATCTTCCAAAACTAATAACTTTATAACTCTCTATTATAGGGTTTTTATAAAAAGGGAGATTAACGTGTACCTGGCTCAGTTTATGGTAAACGATGATCTATTGCAGACCTACAAAAATGTTTAAATTAGTTATCATTACTTTAACAAAAAATATAATTCAGAGTTAGCATTTAAATTGATAAAACATTTAACATTATTTAGTAAACATTTAGTCTTTACTGTCTACTCCTTTAACATTAATTTGGAGTTTTTTGTTTTGTTTTTTTTAGGTTGTTATTCCACAAAATATATAATAAAAACTTAAATGTTTATTTTTTTGTAATATAACATTTATAATGGGTGTACATGAGAAAGGAGCAGCCGATTTATTAATAACCACAGTTTGGGTGTATGGGTATCAGTTTAACAATAGAATAACCTATTATGAATGTAACTTATGTTCAAACTGTTAAAAATATCAAGATACAGACTAGTTATCAATTTCTTTAACATGTGCTGTACCTTAACAAATATTGTTTGCTTGCATAGTGTTAAAATTCGCAGGTATTGCATTGTATTGTATCAGACATAAGTGTCATCAGTAGATTAATGTTAGTCGTGCATAGGTGTCTTTTGACCAGGATTTTAAGCCATGTGTGTACTTGGAGTCTAGTAGCTCTACTACATCAAGGTGTAATACATAATTTTATTTTAAATCTAGCTACTAACTCTAACCTTCCACAAGGAACCTTTAAATGGTGCTCAGTGCTCATTGGCAGTTAGTACACTGTCAAATTTCAGCTTTACAAACTGTTTTCAATATCCGACTGTGAGTGTTTGAGGGTTTGTATGTGGCATCATCTCTCTAACAGATGGACAGATTTGACTAGGGTTAGTAGGTTAATGTGTTTACTTTTAAAGATTTCCTTTATTTGCTGCTCTGATTATTTATTTACTTTTTCTTGATTTGAAATACCATTTAAGAAAGGGATGTTTAGCCAGTTTGCATCCACTTAGTGGAGTTTGCAGGTTTGAGGCAAAATTTAAAAATGTTCTAGATCTAGTTTTAAACTCACTAGTATTGTAACACATCCGCAGTATGGAATATTTTAGGATGAAGCTAAGTTTTAGTCAAAATGTCTAGTAATTATTTTTTAATAATTAAAATAACCAAAAGAAAAATGTCATAAGGCAATTTTAAAATCTAAATTGTGTTATTATGTAGTTTCTTTTAATGTTTTGTTAGATATATGTAAACTAAGCATACGCTGCGCCAGATCATCCAGAAGATCGAGGAGTATCATCAGCCATTTGTGGACTACAAGAAAGCCTTTGATTCGGTTGAGACATGGGCGGTGCTTCAGTCATTGCAGCGGTGCCGCATCGACTATCAAAGTGTTGAGGTGTTTGTACGAAAAAGCCACTATGTCGGTCCGATTACAGGATCAGAGCTCGAAACCGATCCAGTTGCAGAAAGGTGTCAGACAGGGAGACATTATTATCCGAAACTGTTCACTGCTGTACTGGAAGATGTCTTCAAGCTTCTCGACTGGAAAAGACTCGGCATCAATATCAACGGCGAGTACATCACTCACCTTCGATTCGCAGATGATATTGTCGTCATGGCGGAATCGCTGGAAGACTTGAGCAAGATGCTCGATGACCTCGATAGAGTTTCCCAACAGGTGGGTCTTAGGATGAACTTGGACACGACGAAAGTCATGTTCAACGTTCATGTTGCACCTATACCAGTTCACATTGGGAACTCAATTCTTAAAGTTGTTGATCAGTATGTGTACCTAGGTCAAACTGTTCAGTTAAGTAAATCCAACTTCAAGAAAGAGGTCAATCGCCGAATCCAACTCGGATGGGCAGCATTCGGGAAGTTAAAGGGTATCTTCTTGTCCAAATTACCGCAGAGCCTAAAATCGAAAGTCTTCGACCAGTGTGTGTTACCGGTGATGACATACAGACCTGAGACTTGGCCGCTAAATGTGGGCCTCTTAATTAAGCTCAGAGTTGCTCAGCATGCTATGGAGAGAGCTATGCTCGGTGTTTCTCTGCGAGATATGATCCGTAATTCGGTAATCCGCAAGAAAACGAGAGTAATCGACATAGTCCAGAGAGTCAGCAAGCTGAAGTGGTAATGGGCAGGCCACATTGCTTGCAGAATCGATAACCGCTGGGGAAGAAAGGTTCTCGAGTGGAGGCCCTGCACCGGAGGACGTAGTGTTGGACTGCCTCCCACCCGGTGGACTGATCATTTGATCAAAGTCGCGGGGAGTCGCTGGTTGCAAGCGGCTGGTGATCGTGACTTGTGGTGCTCTTTGTGGGAGGCCTATGTCCAGCTGTGGACGTCCTTCGGCTGATGATGATATTGATGATTCACTACTAGCTTCCACTAGCGACTTTCTTTGCGTACTAATTTATGTTCCTTTAAGTGTATAATATATAGCTTATATTATATACTTTAAATGTGTGTGTTCACAAAAATGTGAAAAAACGCCCATTTGACCAAGCCATATATTTTGACATATGTGTAAAGCTGTGGACTTATTCTACAAGCTTTGTGAAATGTTGTTAATGAGATTTAATTTTTTCCAAGTTGTTTAAACAACAACATTACTTTTTTTGTACATTCGTACCGTAGTTTATGCCTTTGGGGTGTGAAAGTTCGAAATGTTTCTTGTAAGTGTATACTTATATTAGCTTACATACTAAATTTCAGCTTTTTAGGGCTTAAAAAATTCCAAAGGAATTTTGAGGATTTACAATGAATAGACCAGTGTTCTGTTTAGTCAAATCGATGTAACAACTAAATATGACAGCTATGCATTTGAAACCTTATCCGTCTTATTAATAAATTTGGATTAAAGTACTCCAAGGTTCTCTTGGATATCATAGTCTAATACAATTTGATACAGACTATATCAACTAAACTTTAATCCTTTACTTATTAGATGGTATGTTTAATACGTTTACTATAGAAAATATCCTGAGAACTTCGTTAATATCTGGTCTTATCCAAACCCTAATTACGAGGGCTAAAAACAACGAAACGTGTATGTTTTATTTAGCTCTTTTAAAACGATAAGATTCACAATTCCTTCTCAAGTGTGCTGGTTGGTATTTTCACCCGATCGCCAAACTGTAAGTTAAAATCATTAGGTGAATGTAATTATTATACATTTTTTTAATTAGATTCATAATAACTTTATTTCCTTTTATTTTTTTTTAATATCGGTTACGGAGAAAACCATAAACTAGGTCGTATAGTTTTGCGACGATTTGCTCGGGTTTGTAGTACCAACCTTAGTCCATAAATTACGTGAGGTGTTTTTTTACATTTTTTGACCCTCCCTCCCCCCCTGGTGAGATGTCGTGAGACTTTATTAAAACCCCTCCCCCACCCCCCTATCTCACGTGAGATTTTTCGAAATGTGGGTTTCTTATTTAAATGTATTGGATTTTTACAGCAAAGGCGAGCATAGGTATTGGCAACAAAGCCTTGCCTAATCCTGTCGCTATAACGTCAGTGCTTGCCGTTGACGTGTTCCGGTTGGAGTATAAGGTACTCTCGCTTTTACACGAGGCCTAACTCCCAACGTTAAGTTGGCAACGCACCATTACCGCCTTATAGACAGTGTGAATTTTTTACCATCAGGAAATCTTTGTTTGCAATCCAATAACATAAAAAACCTAATTGATTAATTAAGTGAATTCAAAACAAATATACGTTGGTTTGACAGTCAGTAGATGTATAAAGTCGAGTATGAATGAAATTATTTTCTTTTGAAGGAATTAGTAAATGATCTTCATTGTATTACGATTATGCTTAAGATTAAATCTTAAGCATGTACAGTATGGATGAAATGGACCAAAATAGCATTTTTTTTATGATTGAAGCAAAAAAATTGCGTGATATTTGCCGAGACCCCCCCCTTTTTCCAACGTAAGATTAGGTGAGATTTGAATCGACCCCCTCCACCCCTTAAACATCTCACGTAATTCGTGGACGCCCCCTTGCCTGTTTCTGAGCCAGGCGTCATGGCATGCTCGTTACTGTCGTGTAGCAGTTTATAAGATAGGATAGTCGATAAATTTTCTTATACACTATCCTCTTTGTTATTTAAGCACCATTTATTTTTAACTGACTTGATGAAAAGGAGGAGGTTCTTAATTCAACTGTTTCTTTTTTGTTTTTTTGTATGTTCTTTACACACTAAGTTTAGGTTTGACTAAGTAGAGTTTAGCAGCGACTCGTCCGGATTGGTACCATAGCCTTATCTGATCCTGCCGCCCAAACGTGAATGCTTGCCGTTGACGTGTTCCGGTTCGGAATAAACTTACTTTTTCTCTAAGCCTAACATCCCGGCCTCAGGTTGGCAACGCACCATTTTTCTTTTTTGGTGTCTCTAGGCGGCGTGAATTTCTTACCATTAAGAAATCCGTCTGCTTGTTTGCGTTCCATTGTCATTAAAAAAAACTCAGCCAATAGTCAACCGATTTTGATGCTTAGTTTTTGAAAGATACGTCATGATGCCGGACTGGTCCTTTCTTAATTTTATCATAACCCGACTAGATGTTTTTGAGTATGCTGAATAATGCATTATTAAGTGTAACTTAAAAACTACTTGCAGGATGTTAATAAAATTTATGTGGGACCATTTCGGAACCATTTCCTATCTTTCGGAAAAACTATAAAATTACGACGTTGTTACTAATAAATACGAGGGGGTTTAAAAAGTATTCGGCCTAACCAAAAAAGCAAGCACATACTAAATCACTTATATTTTTATTTTTCTATACAATCACCATCAAGTTCCATGCACTTTTGCCATCTCCCATTCAAAGCATTTAGACCTTTAAAAAAATGTTTTTTTCTTAGAGTCAAAATAAACGTCTACTGCTGTCTTAAACTCGTCGATTGCAGAACATATTTATCTTCCAAAGTGCTTTTTTAGGTTAGGGAACAGAAAGAAGTATTGATGGTGCCAGATCAGGCGTCTAAGGCGGATGCGGTAATAGTTCAAAGCCACAATTGTAGATTTCAGCCATTGATTGTATAGAAGTCTGAACACGGGCGTTATCTTGATGAAATAAAACTTTCTTCTGAGCATTCCTAGATTTTTTTTATTTCCTTTCGTAAATGACGTAATAGAGATAGTAGTAATCCGAGTTCACAGTCTGACCCCTTTCAAGATAATCAATCATAATCACACCCTTCGAGTGCCAGAATACTGAAGCCATTACCTTATTTGCCGACGAAATCGCCTAAGTAGCATTTTTGGGTGGTGGTGAACCAGTTCTTCTTCAATATTTTAATTGTTTTGTTACTGGCGTACAGTAATGAACCCATGTTTCGTCCATTGTAAAAAAAAGGATTGAAAAAAAACATCAAGGCTATAAATAGCTCCAAATAGTCACGTTCCATTTTTCTTTTTCAACTGAAATCAGCCGCGGAAACCACCTCACAGACACTGTGGAAACGCAATTCGTGATATTTTGAATTCGTTCATAAGAGATGCCTTTAACCTCGGCTATCTCTCTAGTTTCTTATCTGCGGTCTCCCATAATTAAATTAAGTACTTTTTAATATTTTCGTCAGTAGTGTATGTCTATGTCGGTGTTTATATTTCACACTCGCTCTGCCAAGCTTGAATTCTGCTGTCCAATTTTTCACGGATGAATAAGAATAAGAAAGAGAATCCCCTAACGTACCGACCATATCATCATAGATGGCTTTAATTAATAGCCCCTTTTTGTGGGGCTCGATTTGCTATACATTTGCAGAAAGAACGTCCCATTGCTTTGTAAAAAAATATAAAATCACAACTAATTATTGCACACTTTTTGAACTTCACACAATTAAATTTTAATAATGTGGGTAGATTGGATTTTTAGAATTGAATGGATCTGTGTAAGGCCGAGAACTTTTCAAACCACCCTCGTATTTGGAGTCCATATTGCAGTTCTACTGCGTTTAATCAAGCTTGCCAAACCAGCAGCAAATCCGTCTGCTTTTTCTTTCTGTCTTTCTGTACTATATGAAAATGCGCAGGAATTTGTATAATTTGGTGTACATAATACATTTAATGCAAGCTTAGTTAGACCATGTGTGGTGGTCGATTTTTATTATCTTGTATGGTGGGTGTGGTTGGGAGTGGCAGACCAAACATCGGCTCGACAAGATCGATAGCTTCGCGAACTATTCCGCTTGTGACAGGGTCTATCAGTGAACACTTTTTTGATAATACATGAATATCGACTCGATTGAAGATTAAGTCGATTTCATGTAAGAATTTGATAGATAGGTAAACAAACAGACGTATTTCTTTAAAATTAAAATACACACTTCACTCATATATATACATATTGAGAGTGCGTGGCTTAAGTGGCATTTATCAACGAGATGGAAATAATACTGCTATAAGCGTTCATGGTAGGGTCTTTGAAATGGCTCACCCAAAGTTTATAAGATTCCAAGAAGCTAGAAGTCCAAAGTTTTGTTCAACTTGCTTTGCTTGATGCATTCTAGCGCTCTAAAGTCAAAGCTAGCCGTTGTCGTGTTTTAATTTGGATGATAGCGTAAGCCAGAGGTTCCCAAACTTATTTCATGTAACGCCCACTTTGAAAATCAGTTGTTTTGTAGCGCCCCCCCCCTCGTTTTTCTCTTGTCAATAACCTCAATAACATATTTGTTGCGCCTAGTTTAAAAAAAAAACATTTTTTTCAAGATTTATACCGCCCCCCTCTAGGCTTCCAGCGCCCACAAGGGGGCGTTATCGCCCACTTTGGGAAAGGCTGACTTAGATCTATACAAAGATTCTTGTGACGCGTCTATATAATTCTAAAAACTACCACTGGATCGGAACGCGGCCACACACTGAAAATATCCGGCGAAAGAAACTCAGCGGGCTTGTCCTTTTTTTCTTATAAATATAATTTATAAAATAATATTACATATAATTAATTTGTAGACATTGTGTGAGGAGCAATTAATACCAAGCATTTCTGTCTTCTAAATATTCTGAAATCTTATAATAACCTTTACCATACAACTTAAATTCAATACTTACATTTTTTAAATTTAATGGTAAGTCTTTAATATGCTCGGGGAGTTTATTGTAAAAACGTATACATTGGCCCACGAAAGAACAGCTGATTCTGTGGAGACGAGACTTATGCACAACAAGATTGTTTTTATCCCTCGTGTTTACCGCATGTACATCACAAATTTTCTAAAACGATTTTTTTTTAAATTTAATTAATAGATGATACATGTTACGGTTTGTCTGGTAGGCACATCTCGTAGAAACCGTTACCAGTGGTGGTTATTCGCAACGATAACGCGCTTCTATATATTTATACAGGTTTGTCAATTGTTAGGCGGATATTATGCTGCTGCGCGGGTATGCAGCTCCAGCATGTCGACAGATATTGTCGTCTTTGGCTTATGTGTACATAAAACTAATAGTGGCACTCGTATCTACTTTTAACTATCGCCGCACGGAGATGTGGTGTTAGCGTTTTATACCGTGCAGTTTTTGTATAAAAATTGAAATTAAAAAAATGTGTGTAAATTTTTTTGTTATCATGTCTATTTTATTATGTAACACAGAAGAAGACAAACAGGACAAATGAGATTTTTTTTATATATTTAAGATTTATGCACTATGCAATTCATTTAATAAATCTTGTACTATAAATCACTGTATAATATCGATTATAATACCAGTTTGTATCTTGAAATACGATTTTTAATAAGGCGGCTAGTGATTAAGGGTGGGTTTTTGCTATCTCATTCTATTAGAGTTTAGTCAACCTAACTTCATTTGAAAAATATGTCAAAGGGTTGCACATTCTAAATCAACAAGAGTTTTTTTACTTCGAACATATAAGTATGTGGAGCCAGTTACCGACTACGCTGGGTCTCTGGTATTTAACCATTTGCATATCAAATTTCATCGAAATTGGTCGAGCAATTTAGCCGTAACAGTGTAACAGATAGTCAGACATGTTTTCTCGTTTGTAATATTGTATTGATACGACAGGTTATTTAGCTCATCTTTATTAGGAGGTAGCAAACCAGCAAGTAGGTCACCTGAAGGTAAGAGATCATTGTCGCCCACAGACATCCGAACACTACGATGATGGACCAAAATCCTTGGTCCTAATAATCTTTCATGGTACATCAACGAGCTAACAACTAACTAACTGGATCTCTTCATGGAAAGTGATGTTATTCCTCGGACAAAAACCAAAAGGTTAGTCTCTAATTTCTTTTTATTGAAAAAGATTTGATTTCCGAAAAATTATAATATGAAAGTTTTAAGCGACAATTAATAGACTGATTATAGCTTAAGGCCCCATACTTAGTCAGCCAGAAGAGCCAATCAGCGCACTCCCCCGTTACTTATTACTATGAAATATTGCGCTCAAAAGTAAATGTCTTAAGCGCCAAATCTCTATTTTTGACACTATAAAAGTAATTTGAAAAAAATATAAAACTGAAACAGTTATCTTTTAGGTATAATACTTATCTATGTTTATGTTAAATCTGGTGTCGATATTTTCATAATAGAAGTAGACAGTTGGGTTTTGCTTTCAAAAAAATGTTAACTTTTTGATTTTTTTCTATAGAGCAAAGTGAAATGAATCGTGTTTTGGAAACACTAGTCTTATAAAGCATATTAATGTTAATCTTGTGTATTTTTGTCGCCAAGATCCATAATTGCTTGTATGAAAAAACAGTATATTGCTGACGTATTTTAGCATACATGGCCCCTTAATACACTTTTGTTTTTGACCTCAGCATCATTTTTCCCCAAGTGAGTTGTGTGTCGTTATGCTAACTTATTTTTTATAAAAATGGTATCATTGTCGTCCACGGACATCCACAAATGAATTTACCAGTTCACGTCACTACAGTACATAGTATAAAACAAAGTCGCTTCCTCTGTCCTTATGTCCCTTTGTATGCTTAAACCTTTAAAACTACGCAATGGATTTTGATGCGGTTGTTTAGTAGATAAAGTGATTGAAGATGAAGGTATGAACCTATGTATATTTCATAACCGTGCGAAGCCGGGGCGGGCCGCTAGTCCTCTATAAAAAAAATCTCACTAATGTGAACATAGGATTTCACTAAGATATTATGTTCATGTACATGTTAAAAAGGATTTGAACTGTATTATTTATATGCACATACATATACGATGAATGAATACTCCCATACAAACTAACAACACCGGTCTCGCCTTGAGATAGCGTCGACGATAAGGCTCGCTTAGTTATTTTTAGATTTTAATATAAGGTAATGAGAATGAGATTACTTTTTGTGAAATAGAACATATTTATATGGAATTGGAGGTAAATAAGAGGAATTAGACACCAAAGGTAGTTATGGTGCGTTGTCAACATTTAAAGGCTACGATGTTAAGCCTTTTCCGCGAGTTAGTGGGTTACCTTCCAATACAGATACACGAAGGTGCCACACTGAAATTATGAATCAGCAAGGAAAAGCAGGAATGAGTAAGGCAGTTGAACTGTACAGAATGTTTTTTATGATAATGGAAGGCAAACAAGCGGACGCATTTCCTGATGGTAAGAAATTCACGTCGCCTAGAAACACCAAAGGTGGTAATGGTGCGTTGCCAACCTGAGGTCAGAAAGTTGAGGCCACCAGCAAAAGTAAGTTTACCGGCTACCTCACCCTCATAACCGGAACACGTGATTACTTTATGGCGGCAGGAATAGATAAGCTATAAAGATAAAAATATACGATAAGAATAAATAAAATTGTTGCAAATCTCTGACATATCGTGGGCACGGTGTCAGTCACTAAAACCAAACTACTTCTGTTGCAAGCTGCTTGATAGGAATGCAATTGGTCATTCTCAAAAAAAGAGCCCGGGATCAAAACGAAGACTTAACATCAAAACGGCAGCACCAGATTGAATAAGTTGTAGCATAGAATTCAGACGTAGGTAGGTTCTCATGGGAAGGATAAATGATTTTAATATGATTGAAAACATGGGCAACAACCAGTAACCTGCTGCAGGGACGAGGGTGGGGGCAATATCTAGTTATAATGGGGAGTTATGGGAGTTATGACAAGTAAATAGGCTGAACCACTTAACGTTAGATAGGACTAGATATGATTCAAGGTTTCTCAAACTTTTTAAAACGAAACACCCACCAAACACATTTTATTTTATGAGATCCGGTTATCAAAAACCCTGTATACGAAAACAAAAACTGTGAATTTTCTCTTATATAATTATTATTATTATGAATCGCTATTTCGCTTGGTTATGCGTGAAAAGTTGGGCAATTTCGTTAATTCTTTTCGTGTAGAAGTGCTAGAAGGTTCTCATTTAGATTATTTTTTTGCGAAACGTTAGAAAATTTAAGTTATCGTTAAGAAACGACAGCGATTGTCGAGTCAGCTTGTTAGAAATATTATATATATAATTAAAATGAAAACAGCCAGTCGCCTCTGTGGTCTAGTGGTCCATTGTTGGCGTTTATTACATGAGGTCTCGGGTTCGATTCCCGGATCAAGATACTCAAAATGTGGGTTTTTTGAGTTACTTGACCTTGGAAAAAGTTTGCCACCTATCACATTGTGAGGTACCTTTGGGTAGTCGTCGGTCCCCTGGTTGTGCCTCTGCCTACTTCTTTTGACATACAGGCGTGAGGAGGGCGTAAACTTACTTTTTTTGAATTAACTTCAAATAGTTATGAAAAATTAAACGGTTTTACATTTTATCAGAGCGACCTTCCTACTTCATCCCACCCGTATATTTATTCAAGCATTATATTTTGGGTTTCTTGGAAGAAAATCTCATAGATAAGATTGTATCTTTTATATATTAATGAATCCCCATTTCGTGTGGTCTAGGAAAATTAAAGGAAAATAGGACTTTTTTTTTCTATACAAACTGTTAGTATCGAATAATGTCAAGCGATTCAAAGTTCGCCGTGTTGTCTAGCTTTATAAAATTTTATTACGTCATATGTTATGACCATACGTTATGACCATAGTTATGAGTGTTTAGGAACCCACTTTAGGAATCGCTGATCTAAGCAACTGCTGACATCCTTAAACATATGCTTAATGAGTAATTAAATTCTACATAGTACAGCCGATAGCTCTACATAATAAAATTAAAAAAAAAAGTATCTTCACGCCCATATCCCCGAAGAGGTAGGCAGAGGTACAACCAAGGCACCCACGACTAGCCGAAGATACTAAGTCCCACAATGTGATAGGTGGCAAGCCTATCGCCAACCAGGCACAATTCCAATCCCGACCAACATTTTTTTTTATTAGAAAATTGGAAAAATCCAATTTTCTTTTTGTTGGCCGACCCATAATAAAATTAACCTTTTAAAATGAATATTTAATCCAGTACGAAAGTGTCGTGTGTATACTGTATGATATAGAGATGCGAGGACCCCATCGCCCGCTATTAAAGTAATCTTGTAATTTACTTTGCTGGATTAGGTGGTATTTAACTAGTGACTACCACCTAGGTAGAGTCCCGCATTAGCATTAGTAACATTGTTGTAAATACGCTTGCCGTTATAACGTTGGTGTTCATTATTATTATGTTCCCAGTACCTGACTTAGATTATCTTGGGTGGTAGTCATAAGAGTCGTACCCATCTTGGATCTTAATGTAATCAATGTTATATAGACATCGTTTATATCACATTGATTTAACTTACACTTGTGTTATGCCAATAACTTTAAAATCTACTACCGGATCGCGAAAGAAACTTAGTTTGTCTTTTTTCTTACTTCATTTAAACTATGGTTACAAATGTTGCCTAATGTATGTTTTGTTGATATGTTTTTCGATATTATTTTTATACTTATATGAAAAACACTTGTACCGACTGTTTCACTTAGACAATTTTTAAAAAAATATGAAATTTCATAATTATTTGAAAATGTGTTAGGTACCTGAAACAGTGCAAGTGTTTTTCATATATTAAAAATACATTACGGAGTTTCACCAAGTGCTAAGGATAAACAAAATTAAATATATTTTTGATATCAATTTAAAAAAAACGAGAAATGGTCAAAATTAAATTCAAAATGGATTATTTTGTTATTTCACGAATTGTAATGGTGATTTGAACATTTGGCTATAAAGAAAATGTTAGTAGGCACCTACTCTAACAAATCGCAATTTATTAACAATACTTTTTTTTAACAAGTCGCTAACCACACAAAAGTTTATGCATTATTAAATATACACCCGAAAGTAAATAGAACCACCTATAGATTATGACCTAACTTTCCAAAAAAGAACAATTCAAATCCAGTAGTTATAGTCCTAGTAATCGCGTAACAAACACACCTCCTAAAACAGCCTTTACCAAAGTGGGCGATACCGCCCCCTTGTGGGCGCTGGAAGCCTAGAGGGGGGCGGTATAAATCTTGAAAAAAATGTTTTTTTTTAAACTAGGTGCAACAAATATGTTATTGAGGTTATTGACAAGAAAAAAACGAGGGGGGGGGGGCGCTACAAAACAACTGATTTTTAAAGTGGGCGTTACATGAAATAAGTTTGGGAACCTCTGTCCAAAAACAAGAATGTACAGACGAATTGATTACCTCCTTTTTGGAGCTAAAAAACCGAACCATTTCAATGTAAGCTACAAGTAGTTACATCACTTACAATTCAAGTATTTACATACGTCACCTGAATTATATTTATGTTGAATATATTTTGCAGCCTCGACTCGATAAATATTTACCGAGCTAAAAATAGAATACCAAATACAGTAAGCAAAAGGCTGAATCAGCGATCTCGGCGCGTTGGTTTCAATAAGTATATTAACGGATGTGATTTTAACATCCTAGAGTACTATATAATACTAGAAATAAGTATAGATCTCTACAATTTGCCTAGATTTTAAGGTCTTAAGATAATTCAAATCTAACGTAGGTACTTTACGAACTCACGTTTCCAATAAAGCAAAGAAATAGAGTTAAATATTGGTTTATAATTTTATTTTGTTCTGATAAATACGTATTTGTATTTTGCGTAGAACTTGGCACTCATTTAGATCTCTTTTTGCGGCGAAGCCCACAACCAACCATAATTTTTGTATTGAACTTGGTTCTCCTTACATTTATGTTTTTGGTGGTATAGACGTTACTGTAAAGTTTAATCTAAACCCGTTAAGTAGTTTTTAGAGAAACGAGTAACAAACATCCATCCATCCTCATAAACTTTCGCATTTATTAATATTAGTAGGGGTAGGATACGGCTATATTATGCAAAATAGTATCTGGTAGTCCTAGCGTCCTAGTTCTAGTTCTAGGGACACTAGAACTCCATGTGGTCTAGTAGTCCCATGTTGTCTGACCTGACTTCTTGAGGTTCAGAATTCAAACCCCTTTCGGGCAAAAAAAGATGTGTTTTTTTTAATTTAGCCCAAAAATAATGTAGCCCGGGATTGGATACGTGTTTTCGGCTAGTCGTTGGTCTCGAAAATTAGGCACAGGGATTCAAAGATTTTCGGGATGAAGGACGTGAAGATACTATTTTACTTCTAGGTTTTTTAAACAATTTTGTAATATTACTATTTGCCATGGCTATGAATCAATTTGCATGTGACTTAACCTGGATAAAACAGTTTCGTCAAAATGATTAGTAACCCAAACTAACTGGTGTCCTGAGTGACGTGTATCTTTATGTGAAGATATATTTTATACTTTAGGTTAAATACTCGGGTCGGTGGTTAAGTCACGAGTCATAGCTAACGCGTCAGTATTAATGTGTAATTATAAATGTGTGTCTTTGACTGTTGATTTGTATCCCTCTTTCATATGTCGCACTAGCTGTTGGCCACGGCTTTTACCGCTTGGTGTTAACAAACATACTGCCGCAATATACCAAATTAACAAAAGTAACGATTTTTTTGACTAACGACCACTCAGAGTCCACCATATTTTAATCAGTCATTAAGTCGACATTTTATATACAAACTCGCGGCCGTAGGAGACGACAACATTTCCGCCAGGTGAGCTGTTAATCGCAAAAAGTTTAAAATAGGCGTTGTTTTTCTGAATGTTTCAAAATTTTTTTAGCATTTTTTTTTAAATATCATATAGGTAATTAACTTCTACAAAGCTTGGACAAAAAAGGTATGAAAAAAAGAGGAATGAAATCGATAGTCGGATGAGTTAAGGATTTAACTTATGACATAATCAAGGATATATTATTTTATAGCGAACTTGTTTTTTCCTGGTAGCTAATAAAATTTTGTAAGGGACAATTAATGCATTGATTTTCCTACTTTTTTAAAAGTAAAGTATCTTCACGCACATATCCCTGAAAGGGTAGGCAGAGGCATAACCAAGGCACCCACGACTAGCCGACGATAATTAGTATGTGATAGGTGGCAAGCCTAACGCCAACCGGGCTCATATCCAATTCCGGGAGCAACGTTTTTTTTATTAGAAAATTGAAAATATACATTTTCTAATTGTTTTGTTGTAAGACCCGGGATCGAACCCAGGACCTCAAGAAGTCAAGTCCGACGTCGGACCGCTAGACCACAGAGGCGACTAAATAGAGAAAAGTTTTTCTAAATCAAAGATGAATATTATTATTAAACGCTTCGTGATTTTTTCCGATTTTTGCTAAGCTAACCTAACCCAACCCACTTTCGAGCCACAAATGATTAATGGGCGACTCCTTGAGAATGCTTGTAAACGAATAAATGCTATATCTGGTGTATTCTAAATTATTAGAAAACTATTATTATATAAACTATATAGATATAAACTTTCCTCTTTAAACACTTTATCTATTAAAACAACCGCATCAAAATCCGTTGCGTAGTTTGAAAGATTTAGGCATACAAAGGGATATAGGGACAGAGAACGCGACTTTGTTTTATACTATGTAATGATTCGTCTTCTTGTTCGTCTTGTAATCTCATAAATATATTTTAATCATTACTCATTATTTCACGAATATGCTTGCCCGATGAATATTCGGAGCAGAACTATTTTTTAAACACCTTATCGTGTTTGCAAATTGCAGTGACAAAGATTGATGTGTGGCTCGAAGATAAAACTGTTAGTGGGTCAAAAATATTAGACAGGCGCAACCGGACAATAATAACGATTACAGATTGTCCGCCCATTAGATGGTACCTCCAAATGGATACGGCTTGGGAACCCTCGAGAAAAGAGTGCGCTCATTCTTTAAATGTCTCTTCCATATCTGATATATACGAGGTCCACCTAGAATATAAAGTATAATAGTATCTTCACGCCCATATCCCCGAAGAGGTGGGCAGAGGCACAAAAAGGGCACCCACGACTAGCCGAAGATATTGAGTCCCACAATGTGATAGGTGGCAAGCCTATCACCAACCGGGCACATATCCAATCCCGAGCAACGTTTTTTTTTATCAGATATTTGGAAAAACCTAATTTTCTTTTTGTTGGCCGACCCGGGATTCGAACCCAGGACCTCATGCAGTCAAGTCCAACAACTGAACCGCTAGACCGCGACTTTTAACTGCATATACACAAGTGACGTTTCTTAAAGATAGAGAAGACATCGTTTACCACCTGGTGACACACTTGTTTTTTATGTGGTAAGTGATCACCGCCGCCTCCTTATATTGCAGATGCATTACCGACCTTCCGACCGATCCAAAATCGTAATAATTTGAAAATACCGCCTTGAGTATCTGCTTCCATAAAATAATTCCAGTTTAAGCATCAGAGGTAATTAACATTTAACAACTAATAATTGTGTAGTAAAATTTGATTCAGAAGACTTGGGGAATTGTAAGATTTCTGGATCCAGGAATAAATATTTATGCTTAAATGATGACGTCAGTTTATGCGTCTAAAGACCTTCGTTCCGACGATAAGCGACCTTTCGTTTTAAGAAAATTACGGACAACCGTAGGTACAGTCGTTTTGGCAAAATAACATCACGTCAATTGGTTTAATCGGTCTCCGGCTGAGGGCCAATTACTTAGTTGACAGCAGGCTAGCAATTCTTACATTTGATGGAGGAAACGCGCTGCAGGAAGACTTCCCATTATTTTGTTACAGAAATAGAATTCACCATACACAGCTCCTTCGCAATAATATTAATAAAACATGGTCCATAATAAAACATTATGGACCATGTTGGGCAATAAAGACCCTGCTACAAAATATAAGTTTTTGAGATGAAACAATGATAAAAAAAAAAAAAAAGTATGAAGTACGTGGATTTCTTTCAGTTTAATTAAAGTTTTTTCTTTTTATTGACAGTGTTTTATCACTTTTAGTCTAGTCAACATGTGCCTTTTAGGTCAAAATTTTTAGCTCGCCTCGAAAAATTAATGATCGAGGTGTCATTCGATTCGTCATTATTGCATTAAGAAACTTTTTGAAAAATTTGGAGTTTTGATTGCAATAATTACAAAAGTTATAAACAGTTTAGTGAATAAAAAGGGTGGTTTTGTTTTTGGCGAATATCTTAAAAAGTAATAAAAATTTTCGAAATTTGAAAAAAGATCCATGGTAACGAATAAATTTCCTAAAAAAAAGTCCTATCTCCCGAAACTCGAGGACTCTTAAGTAAAAAAATTATCAACCTCGATTAAACATTGAAATTTTTTTTTTTTTATAATATTGCTATTGGTCCGTTTTGTTATGATCATAAGCTACTTAATTTTTTTTAAATATTGTTTAAAAAAATTGTTGTAAACAAATGCGGTGTTTAAATTTTTTTAAATTTTCATATTTAATGAGTTTAAATAATATTTATTCATTAAAGGTCCAAAGTGGGCGGAGCTTACGCAAGCGAGAGTTCCCGTTTTTGGCCGTATTTTCAACCCTCTGGAAAAAATATAAATATTGGTCCTAGAGTTCCGGGATGTAGGACTTTTTTTTAGAAAATTTCTTCGTCTTTATGGATCTTCTTTCAAATTTTAAAAATTTTGAATACTTTTTGAGATATTCGCCAAAAACAAAACCACCCTTTTTTTTTACTAAATTGCTTATAACTTTTGTAATTTTTGCAATCAAAACTCCAAATTTTTCAAAAATTTTCTAAATGCAATGACGAATCGAATGACACCTCGATCATAATTTTCCGAGGCGAGCTAAAAATTTTCACTTAAAAGGCACATATTGACTAGACTATTTGTGACACAGACCATTTTTTAAGTGTGTTTGATTGGTTCCTTTCTGCGAAACACGATTCTATTAATTAGTTATTTTTATAAATATATTAGATGCCCACATATTAAAGTTGTTTAGTTCTTCCGCTTTAGATATCGTTAGAAAAAGTAGCATATATTCTTCTTCATCTGTTCACCTATATCACCCATCTATCTTTACACAGAAACAATATACAATGACATTACTACGTCGCAGAAAAACAGACGAGGAAACAAATACACTTTCTCATTTTTAATATAGGTATGGATTAATTAGGTTAGTTTTTGATCGATTTTACTGGGGTTTGGTTTAGGTTTTAAGTGAGACTTGCAGGGTTACACATCCTTCTAAATTAAAGCGCACTGATAATAAGATCTATAGGTCAAGTAGTGCACCTTTGCCTTACCTGTTCTTGTGGTCATTATGTCAGTGCCATGTACTGGTCAGGTGAGTAATCGGTAGACTTGCACGTTAGGCTTATCACCCTGGCCATAGAATAGCAACTCACCCATTATCTATGATGTCCATATGCTATGGTTATATCTTATCGTAAAGGGTCTTCCGCCATAAAAAAACATTGACTAGCCGAAGACACTAAGTCCCACCATGTGATAGATGGCAAGCCTATCGCCAACCGGGCACATATCCAATTCCAAGCAACATTTTTTTTAGTGAATTGGAAAAACCAAATTTTCTTTTTGTTGCCAGACCCGGGATTTGAACGCGAGACCCCATGTAGTCAAGTCCAACATCTAAACTTCTAGACCACTGAGGCGATCACATTTAAATATCTTTTAATTGGCGAGACCGAAATGTTCACCATCCGAAGGTACACTCGTTGCGTAATGCGTTATCGAGTCCGTCAAAATGTTCATGTATCCACCATACCATTTAGGTCTCGTGAATTTAATACATCTTATGAGAACATGAACAGCAGAACGAAATGGTGTCCCTAGAGTATGTGTCCGAAGGTATATTACCTAGCCCTATGAGACAGAAGTATCTGTGTCCTATTTTTTAACGTGTGGAAATCCTTATGGATACCCGCCGCTTTCGGGTGAGGTGGCGGATAATGCCGGACTCCTACCGCCTAAAACCACTCGGTGAGCATCCTCTGTGAGTATCGAGGGACTGCGGGATCTCCGAAGAACGCACCGCTGTCACCATTACACCTGCCCGCTGGCTCATCCGCTCAGAAGCCTCCATATTCTGATGCCATCACTTAGACGATAGCAGCATGGGGTCACACCATGCTATGCTGCCTCACGTCCCGGGCTGCTTTTTAAGCCAACTGACACTCAGTTGACTCAGACACAACGATCAGTTGACTCACAGCCCCAACCCCCTTTTAGTCGCCTCTTACGACTGGCAGAGGATACCTTAGCCCTATTCGTCGCCCTACAGGCTACAGGGCCCAAGTATCTGTGTCCTGCTAAGGGTGTAGAAACCTAAACTGGCGAGTTATTGCGTATAGTAGGTACCATTTAAGAGACTCGTTTTTTGTGACCCTCCATCAGTACATGGAATATGATTGTTGCAGGTGGTAGTACCGCGGTGAAGGCATCGGCATGTGGCACGGCGCGCGGGTATTTCTACTCACGGCGCTGGGCCTCTTGGCCGAGCCTTCCGTCGCCGCGGTCCATAAAAAATACAACATCACTATCGGCTACTTGCCTTCGGTAACGGGCGAGCTGAAAGATAGACAGGGTGTCGCTATTTCTGGAGCCATGACTATGGCACTGGAAAACGTAAGCTATTTTTTTAATTTTAAACAGGCAAACAAGCAAATGCGTATTACCATAACGCCCGCGCTCGCCATTGTCGTGTTCCAGTCTGCAGTGTTGTGTTAGCGGGAAACTTACTTACCCAAGATGTTTCACATCTCTAATTCAGTTTGGCGTTGGTAAATTCGTTTGCTTGTCCCAATCCCATAAAGATATTATATTAGAGATCATGGTTATGATAAATCGATGAATGTTCATCGATATTAAAAAGCATTTATTTAAAAAAAAAGGTAAAGAATATAGCTTTTGTTCATAAGCCTTCGGTACACTTTATTAGACACTAGCTGTTTGCTCGCTACTTCGTTAGCGTAGAATAGTTACGAATTTCATACAAAATTTCATCCTTTATTATAATACTTTAGAGGTGGATTTTAGTAAAAAAAACCTGTATTCGGAGCTTTAGCTATATGCATATCAAATTTCTTCAAAATCGGTTCATTGGTTTAGCCGTGAAAAAGTACCTAATAGAAATAACAGACAGGCTGTAGTACCATTCATAATATTGTATGAAAAGTATGGAATTACAGGCTTTAGTTGCTGTACAAGTGCAGATGAAATCGCGAGAAACAGCGAGTTTTTTTTTATATAAAAATAATTATATGGATATTTTATCTAGAACTGTATTGCTTTTCTGACATTTTTTTTATCATGATTGTCTTACTTATTAGATCAACAACCGAACGGATTTGTTGCCTGATGTGCGTTTGGATATGGTATGGAATGATACCAAATGTGATACGGTGATAGCCACTCGCCAGATGACGGACATGACCTGCTCCGACGTCGTCGCCTTCTTCGGGCCAGAGGGACGGTGTCAGACGGAAGCTATTATAGCACAGTCGAGAAACTTACCTATGATCTCCTATGTAAGTAAACCTACTACTATTATTAGATCTACCACCATCCTTTATACATTTCTAAACAGGGCAGAAACGTTAGAGCCGAGCTGTCCTACTTTACATTTTTATAATTATCAGATCTCTGGGTATGCAGAGCAAAACAAAGCAATGGCTATAACTTAAAATTGTGCAATCAACAATCGAAAAGTAAACGATTGCTGTGTGTCACATAAAATTGTATTTTCCAAGCAGTCATATTATGTTTTCCCTTGTTACGTATTACAATTAATACGAATTAGTAATTCGAATTGTACAATTATCGTGCGTCTATTGCTGTCGCCCGACTATCGCGTTATGTAAAAATTCTTATATAGAAGTGTGTTGATATATTATAGCGTTATTGCAACCGGTGCAGTCTTTTTTTGACTGTTTCCTTTGTAGAAGTTAGATGTAATGTATTGACGGCTTAGTCTAGTGGATTCAAATGATATACACCGGTAAAAAACCCGTTACGAACAGCAGAGGTTTGATACCTATCTGGACATAAGCCTCCCAGAAGGGAATATTTATTATCTGCCCAAAAACATAATTTATGTGGCGTAATTAAAAATTATACATATTTAGTGATCTTTGACATAATAAGTATAAATTGATAAAACTTTTCTTTCAGTTAAACTCATTATATGGGTGTTGCAGTAAATATGTTAATTCTTTGTTTATAATGAATATGTTAATTTGTTTGTTTGTTTGTAATAAATATGTTATTTTTTGTATGTTTTGGGACTGTAGGTATAACAAATATTTGTAAAGCCCTTAGTAAATACGACGTAAGATAACTTTAACATAACAAAACTTCAAAACACTGAATTACAGACCCAGAGACATCTAATTTCAATATTGACAATATTATTTCTACTAAATATAATAAAATAAGATGAAAATAAGCATAACACTGATTTCAAACAAAAAAGAAAATGTATATTGGAAGCATAAAAAAACCTACAGACAACACCAGAACCTCCTCCATTTTACAAAGGCGGTTAGTTATATAAATAAATATTTTTTTATTATTACAAATAAATATATAATTACAAAAGTAGAATATATGGTGATTCTTCAATGTACACTTACATTCTTTGACATATTTTTTTTCAGAAATGCTCCGATTATCAGATATCGAATTTACCAAACTTCGCCAGGCTCGAACCACCTGATACACAGGTATGGAAAAATAAACTTACGGCTTTGAGATTAGACTAGTTTTACGGTACAACCAGAGAAACCTGGAGTGACTTTAGACCTGGACTGAGACGCTAGAAGATTGTTAACATCGATAGAGAACTCTGGATAACCTCGTGCAAAATAACGGTTTTAATATAATACTAGCTGACCCAGCAAACTTCGTATCGCTTGACATTAATGCTTTGATAGTAGCGCAGTCTGCCGGACACAATGTAAAACATTCCGTAATCACCGACTACTTACAAATAATAAATAATTAAAATAACATTTTCCTGCGGATCAAATTGTGAATCTAAACCATTCTCGAATCCCCTTGACCACGCACAAAAAATTTCATCAAAATCGCTCCAGACGTCTAGGAGGAGTTCAATGACAAACACACGAACACAATAAATATATTAAGATATCGTAATTGAACATCTGTTTTTTAGTATATAAAGGTGAAACTCATAGGTTACAGACTTGCGAATATTGATGATGATAATTCACAGTCCAGTGTGAAATAGCCTTAAATATTTTTTTGTAATAATTCAGCATGTTTGTTGGTTCTTAGTGCAGTGTATGTAAATAAACTTGTATAGGTAATATTGCATAGAAGTGAAATCGGTGGTAATTAAGAAAGTTTTAATTTAGACTTTGTCACTTTTAATTAAGCGGTTTAGTATAATACACTCATTGAGGTGAGATAATGTAAGAAACTTCTAATCCAATCTTGGTTGTTTCCAATCAAGCTATTTAGCATAACACTTCGTCGCTTCCAGTCGCATCTTTGTCGCTTCTAATTTAATTAAAACGATATAATATAATATATGTATAACTATATGTACCAGTCGAGTCACCGTTTCTAACTAAGCTATTTAGTATAACAAATTCGTTGAGGTGGGACAGTGTAAGAATTTTCCAGCAGAGAATTTGTCGTTTTTACTGTTAGGAATTTCTTAACTTCTTTTAGTTAATTACTTACTAATTAATTACTAATCGCCTCTGTGGTCTAGCGGTTCAGTTGTTGGACTTGACTGCTTGAGGTCCCGGGTTCGAATCCCGGGTCGGGCAACAAAAAGAAAATTGGATTTTTCCACTTTTCTAATAAAAAAAATGTTGCTCGGGATAGGTTATGTGCCCGGTTGGCGATAGGCTTGCCACCTATCACATTATGGGACTTAGTATCTTCGGCTAGTCGTGGGTACCCTGGTTGTGCCTCTGCCTACCTCTTCGGGATATGGGCGTGAAGATACTTTTTTTTTTAGTTAATTACTTTTATCTACCCTTTACTTACTATAATCATTAACGCTAATAATTTAATACATTATACCTGTGTCCATTTTTAGGCCACGAAATCTGTGATATCTCTGCTACGAAACTACAAGTGGAACAAGTTTTCTATTCTATATGAGGAGTCGCTGGTAACAGTTGCACTAACATTAGAGAACCACGCCAAGAAGAATAACATGACAGTGAACCACCAGCGACCAGTCATCGACGTCCACAAGTGCTGCGAGGAGAAGTTGTCATGCTGCGCACCTGGCTTCTGGTACCAGTTCATACAGGAAACAAAGAATAGGACAAGAAGTAAGGTTTACATTTATTATTAAGGCAAATATTCGGTGGATGTGTGACAGTAAGGAATGCCTGTTGCCTATAGACAGCTATAGGCAACAGGCTTTGCCTCTGGTTGGCAATGAACCTTGCGTTGCCAACCAGAGTAAAAAGTATAAACTTTTCTGTAAGGAATTTACTGTTTACCCTATTCACTAACGGCCAATGTTAATAATGTATCTCAATCTAATGGATTTCAAGCAATCTAGATAGCTGCGTATCCGCCGGCCTATCCTATACCTCAGTCCCATATTTATCCTGTGCACAGATATATTATTGGCAAGCGATAACATAAAAATGGATCAAAATATCAATCTTGAACAGCGAGTTTTGGATTAGGATTTATTATTAATATTGGCCGTAAACCATTACACGAAGCGTTGATCTTTGAAGATACGCCGACGATACCAATCCGGGCGAGTCGTTGCAAAATACAGTAGTATATCGTACGGTACGAAACGGTACGGTA
>NJDC01000550.1:502460-524227 GCA_002245475.1 Calephelis virginiensis | reverse complement strand
GTCATTTATTATTTCGTTTTAAAACAATGTAAAAAAAATATTTTCCAATTTCATAATAACTTATTGTAGATTTGCCAAAATCAACCAAGCTAATTTCTGATTCTTTTTTTGGTTTTATTATGGTTAACATAGTAATTATTTTATTACGTTTTCGACTGAAAATGTTTTTCTTTTCAGTATACGTATTTTTGGGTTCAACATCGGGACTAATAGAGATGATGTCGGCAATGGAATCCCTACAACTGTTTGTTAAAGGAGAATATATGGTTATTTTTGTGGACATGATAACTTACTCTCCTAAGGAATCTCTGAAGTACCTGCTGAGTAAGTGTTTGAAGTAATTATTAAACTAATACAAATTGTCGGAAAAACAAGATAAAAAACATGTCAAGTTCCTAGAAGTATATAAATAGCTACTATAGAGCATATCTTAAAAAGTGATATGAATAATCAAAATACTGCATAACAAAAAGATAACATATTTCTGTCGGTTTTTCCGAACCCAAAAATAATTTATTCCGGAAGCAATATTGGCGGTCGTGATACCGTACTTATTGAAATAGACTTAAATTCAGGCAATGTCTAATAGGTACCTATTAAAATTTGATAAAAAAAACAAAATTATAATATAAATTATTGCAAAACAACGATGAAAGTTGGCTTATTAGGGTTCCGTACCCAAAGGAAAAAACGGAACCCTTATTACTAAACCTCCGCTGTGTGTCTGTCTCCCGGCTGTATCTCATAAACCGTTATAGCTAGAAAGATGAAATTTTCACAAATTCAATGTATTTCCGTTGCCGCTATAACCACAAATACTAAAAATTAAAAAAAATATTAAGTGGGTCCCCATACAATAAACATGTTTTTTTCGTAATATTTTGCTCGATATTAAAAACGGTAATAGACGCTTCAAATATTCACAGAATATTAACTTGTTTATTAGCTTTCAAAATAAATTAATTATTAACAATAAAGTAAATATTAAAGGGTCCATACATCAAACATATTTTTTAATAGATAGATGATAGTACGGAACCCTTCGTGCGCGAGTTCGACTCGCACTTGGCCAGTTTTTTTTGGACGCCTTGTTGGTTGATGGGTAAGCGTACACACCTAACGTTACCGACCAACCTCGAGGCTCGGTTTCGATTTCCGACGGCGGCAGGCATTTGTGTGATGAACATTTGTGTCTTTAATTTATGGTGTCTTTAAGAAAAGAAAATATATTTATTTTATATTCTAAGTAAATCTATGTAATATTGTTGTAATACGTTGACTAACATCAATAACACAAGCATAAAATTTATTTACTCGGGTTAGATTCAATTTGCGTAATTTGTTTAGGGATATTTATTTATTTATTTTTGTAAATATTTCGTATCACAAAAGTTCTTTTTTGTTTGTATAATAATATTAATTAAATACGTCACATAACTTACATAAATCTTATTCACATTAGAGGCAGACGAAAGAGGCCCGATAGAATCGAAGCCAGTGTGTCCTAACACGGAGGAGTTCAAGAAGAGGGCGCAGTCCCTTCTGGTGGTGGTATCCTCAGAGCCCGAAGGTAGCTTCCAGGAGTTCACTGACCAAGTTCTCAACTACAACAGCATGAAGCCGTTCGAGTTCAGCGTGCCTCGACTACTCTCAACTTTTAAGAAAAAGGTAATAATAATTTTTTGCTGCAATTTCTTAGGCTTTTGTTTTAGTAGCCCTCAGGCTACTAAACCAATGCCGTTCTGGCAGAGATCTAATAGTTACAATTTCATTATTTAATAAAATATTTATCCGACATAGAAAATAGGTTATATGTTTGGCTCCTAATTTTTTTATATTTATTAATCGATTTCGTCATTATTTTTTTAAATCTGTTAGAAAGAGCGTACTTCCGAGGTGGTCCTATTGCCACCAAGTTTGAATCTGATTAATTGATCCCAGTAAAATCTAGGAAAAGGAAATAGGAGTCGTTTCTTTGCGCTTAAATTATTTAAATGATGATAATGTAGCTGGAATATGTCTACCAGAACGATACTTTCAAGTTACACCCATGGTAAAATAATATTTAAAAAGTTCTTAGCATTTTGGGAAGTGATTCAGTAGCTCTTACACTATACTGCCCTATGATTAATTTCCTAGAGACAACCTTATTTATGCTATAGAGACTACTATTAAGTAGAATAATGTTTATTATAAATAGATAATTAATTGTATGATTAGCTGTTTAATAAGCGCTCAAATTTTGCCTTAATGAAAGTCAAAAAAGAAAATTGAAAATTATTTTTTCTGTTTTTATTGCACAAGCTTATTCGTAAAATTGAAAAAAAATATGTTTTTCAACAGAGATCTCGTAGTTGCCAATGATAGTAATGTGTTTGTATTAATTAAATACTGTAATATACTCAAACTGTTTTCAGTTTGTATCAATCTATGCCGCATACTTATATGACTCGGTGCAACTGTACGCAACAGCTCTACATAAGATTATAGAAGAGGAAACCACATATAAAAATGAGACGCTGACGTATGGAAAACTCAGGACCATAGCGACTAATGGATCATTAATTGTTTCGAAAATCATTCGCATCACCCCCTTTAAAAGTATGTTTCGTGTTATAAGTTATGAGTTACTACATTATTTTATTATTTTGATTATATCATAAATAAATAAATCCCCCGGACAAGTTACGCAAATGGAATCTGACCCCAAAGTAAGCAAATTACATGCTTGTGTTATGGGTGTTAGTTAAAGAAACTAGAAATACTTAAATAGACACCAGAGTAAATTTAATAAACACCCAGACCTTGAAAATGCAGACATCTAAATGTTCTTCACACAAATGCCTGCTCTCGTCGAGAATCGAACCTGAGCCTCGCGGTTGGTACTAAGGCGTGTAAGCTAGCCACTCGACCAACGAGTGCATCTAATCTGTACTTTTTTGTCATTAGTAAATTTTTGCATTGACACATAGTATGGAAATATTGTTCTAAGGTGTCATGGTCTACTCTAAACATTATTTGTTAAATTGAAAGTAAACAAGCCAACACATTTCGTGGTGGTAAGAAATGTGTGCTGCCTAGCGACAGCGGTTAACATTGACGTTGGGGCGGTAAGGAATAGTTCATGTTATTACATGAATTAATTAAATCCTGAATAAAAAAATTGCCATAGAGATAAAATACGGTGATGTCGTTCATATTTTTAAAGAAAGAAACACTTGTACTGTTTTACTTATCACTTATAATTTATTACTTTGTAATTAGTAGCCTACCGGTTTCGCTTATACAGCATCATCAGGGCTAAAACTTAAACTACTCAACAATATTATTTTTGATGTGTAACTATAAATTCATTATAATAATCTTATAGTTATAGTTACACATCAAAAATAATATTGTTGAGTAGTTTAAGTTTTAGCCCTGATGATGCTGTATAAGCGAAACCGGTAGGCTACTAATTACAAAGTAATAAATTATAAGTGATAACTAAAACATTACAAGTGTTTCTTTCTTTAAAAATATGAATATTTGGAAGTTTTACCAAGCGCCGACGATGGAAAATATCAAAAATGTGATGTCGTTCCTCAGGTGTATCTGGTATGTCTATTCGATTGGACGAACGAGCTGACTCCGAAGGCAACTTCTCGGTGCTGGCCTTCAAACCGACCAATGTCAGCGACAACGACCATAACTGTACCTACAGCATGATACCTGTTGGACACTTTCATCAGTCCACTAAGGAGTTTCCTGTGAGTATGTCTTTTGTGAAATGCAATGTCTTATCTAAAATGCGGAAGTCTGTCTGTATGTTACGCTATCATGGCTAAACCACTGGACCGATTGTGATGAAATTTGAATGCATACTCATTCGACACACAAATGCATGTCCTCGTCGGAAATCGAACCCAAGAACCGCAGTTGGTCGGTGGCGTTTTGCACGTTTATCAATTAACATCGAACTAGTTAATTTGATCTATTTTAAAATATGGAGAACATTTGTTTTGTTGTTGGTATTAACATCCCAAGACTAACATCAATAAGTTCCCCGCCAGAAAACTAAACTTTAATACGCCAACTGGGTAAAAAATGTCAAAGACTAGTCAGGACACGTGACCTGATCGAAAATTCGTAAGACGGAGAGATATTAGATCGCCGGCGCGGCGTAGTACAGAAAGTATCCCCCTCTTTTTCTTCCGTGTATCAAAAATTTATGCATACTCCTTCTGTTTCGTTTAGACGGCGCAGGGTACTTACTAGAACCTGTGTGTGTGTGTTTGTTTGTTTTACTGCGCGCATAACATGTTTATGTAGTACAATATCTCAATAAATAAATATTGTATTTCATCACTTAAATGATACACAAACACATTTTACTGATAAATAAAACATATAACGTGTAATAACCTTACCATTCCAAAATATCAAAAACTAGCAGTTTCACGCAGCTTCGCCTGCGTAACTTGGTTTCTACTGTATTGATTTTGATGAAACAAAGCCTATGTCACTTAGGCATAATGTAGTATTCTAAAAGTGAAAGAATTTTTCAAATCGGTCCAGTAGTTTCGGAGTCTATTCATTTCAAAGAAACAAAAAATCAAATCTGTCCCCTTTATAATATTAGTATAAATAGGCAATGTTAATATTCAAGTTTTCGCTTCTGCTGGCACTTCCGAAGAGCAACCCCTTAATTTTTTTTGAAGTCATCAAACCCCATAAGAGTTACATGACATTATTAAACGGTATGCTCTAGATTTTTTAAAAGAGGCTATTAAAATCAACATGGTTGAAGATATCCAGATTTTTGTGGCTAGAAAAATAACTTTTATGTTTCAGGAGTACAAATCCAGATCGCCTATAGACTGGCCTGATGGTGTTAAACCTGAAGATGAACCATCTTGCGGTTTCCATAACGAGAAATGTCCAAAGGACGATTCCCAAATAACTTCACTGGTGGTGGCCGGCACGTTGGCGGTCACCTTGTTCTGCGCTCTCGTGGTCACCGTTAGTATTTATCGGAAGTGGAAAATCGAACAGGAAATCGAAGGGTTGCTGTGGAAGATAGACCCTCAGGAAATAGCTGGCTATTTGGGAGGTGGTCTTGTGTGGTCTCCTAGTAAGGTATGATTTTTTGTGCTATAATATGTTGTAATATTGCGAGCCTACCACAGATAAGATGTTAATGGTGTGTCGCCATTTTAAAGTCGGGAGCTTAGACGAACGGCCGCACGCAAAGACGTCAATGAACATTTAAACTGTTATTAAATCACAATTTTGAATAGAAAATGTCGACTTAATGACTGATTAAAATGTATAGTAGAAGATCCGAACCTAGGTCGATCTACAATGAGCTGATAGTAGAATGAAACCTACTTTATAAAAAAAATGTATTTCTTAAAATATATTAAAATAGAATGTCGAAAACATCCTTGTAAGAATGTTTTTAATTATGTTTAAAATATGATTTTCATTAGTCTGATTTTTTTGCTAGGCAAATAAATATAGGATTATTAACGTATTCGCAATATGACAACTCATCTGTTGATATATTTTTTTCTATCATCCCATCCCGTGAAAATAACTGGCTTCGACATATCAGTTTATACTTGGCAACCCAACTTCTGCACATTATATTCGTCGTATGCTATAAGTTGGGATAAAATATTCTTATTTTCTTAATATAACATAATTATTTAATGAAAAAACATTAAAAAATATTCTGTTAATATTTTTTGGGGTTAAAGTAAAACATAAGTTTTTTGCGCTACCCAGTACCCAAAGCCAGAGCCGTCAGTGCTCAAATGTATCGGCTTCATTACCCTACAGAATGAAACATGACTATGATAATCACTGAAGTTAGGTCGACAGGTATAGGTAAGATGGTGTTCTTAATCATTTGAATATATATAAAAAAAATATTAATAACCGATTTCTTTTTTATTTTTCAGTTAAGTCTTGCAAGTGGTATGTCTTACGAGAGCAAATTTTGTAAGCAAATATTCACGATGACGGCACAGTACAGAGGGAATGTCGTTAGGATAAAAGAGTTAAAGTTTTCAAAGAAAAAGGTTTGTTTATTTGTAAAAAAAAAAAAAACATTTTGTTATCGTTTTGCTTGCAATTAAGTCTGTTTTGTTCAAATCTACAAAGGTAAATTGAAAAAAAAATTGTATTCATAAAATGAATAAGAAGAGTGAAAATATTGTTTTGGACCTGTAATAAAAATACTATCTAAACTACCTATTATTATATTATCAAAGGTTCATAGATCCTTATTTTTTTCCGGCATAATCCAGTAAGATAATTTGTAATTTGACCTTGTGGTATACAAACAGCAGTAGTAGTGTAGTGACGTTGTGTGCAGGACATCCCCCGCGACGTGATGAAGGAGATGCGGCTGCTGCGCGAGCTGCGGCACGACAACCTGAACTCGTTCGTCGGCGCCGTCGTCGAGCCGCTCCGCGTGCTGCTGCTCTCCGACTACTGCGCCAAGGGCAGCTTGTATGTGAGTCTATACCGCACTTACTTTCTATTACTTCTACATTTCAAACATTTACTCAAATATCTTTCAATTACATTTATTTGATTCGCTATTTAATATTTAAAAGATTTTTAATCATTTCAAAATTCACTCAAATATAATGTGATCGTTGTGATTGTTTTAAAATATTTCTAAATTCATTTTATTGTAATTGAAACGTATTATTATCGTTTATGTCATTAGTGTTTGAAATTTTGCTAACAATATAAGTTACGTTACGTCTTTACGAATAACATGTTCTGTTTTATTTCAGGATATAATAGAAAATGAAGACATAAAATTAGATAACATGTTTATAGCTTCACTTGTACATGATCTCATTAAGGTAAGTAGATTATCTAAAAATTTAAATATCTGTTCAATAGGGTTAAGAAATTAATTAAAGGTCAAATAAAAATATATTAATCTTTTAAAATTGAATTGCTTAATGAAAGCAATTATGAAAATATTAACCAATTATATGACATGTAGGTCCACTCGAGTCCGAGCTGCTAAGATATTTTTCGTTAGCAAGACAAGATTATGGGTTCAAATCCCGTCAGGTGAAATTTACCTGAATTTTGGAGTTTATTTTTATTAATTATTTATAAAAAATAAGTAACAGTGGTTGATTATTTTGGTAACCACTAACCAACTATAAGAACGCTATCGTCTCTTCACAATTACAAAAAATAGCCATTTTTTGGACCGATGCAACGAGCCTAACATATTTGTGAACTAATTAGAATTTTATTGGTATTTAATATATTCCTGCCGACATAACGGTAGACGGAAAGCACAGGTATTTATTTATTACCATCAGGAAATCTCTGCTTATTTGTCTTTACTATGATAAATGATTAAAATATTAAATATTGAAATATAGATAAATATTAGATTTAATCTTCGGCTAGTCGTCTCTGCCTACCTCTTTGGGTTTTTGGGCGTAAAAATACTTTTTTTTGATATATTAGATTTTTTTCCTATAAATCTTTTTTAGTGTATGTTAAGATCATTAATTTTGGTAATTCTCTTTTTTTTCAGGGTATGATATTCATTCATACTTCGCCATTAATATTTCACGGTAATCTCAAATCCTCGAATTGCGTAGTTACTTCTCGGTGGATGCTTCAGGTAAATTTTAAATGTGTTATATTTTCTGTATTATGTTTCATATTTACATACAATATTATTGAAGGACTGCTAGACTTTCTGTTTACTAAATCATTTGGAACTAAATAAATAATCACTACGACGCTATTATTTTGTAAATAAATCGAAAGTGTACCGTAGATAAACTCTCTTTTTAGAGCACCAGTATGTTATCAATTATTTGCGAAAAATAACAGAAAAAATTAACTGGAATAGAATTTATCAGATTTTGTACAATGTTACAAAGTACTAAACACACTGTTCGTGTTACCAGTGTGAAAAATTTGACAAAACTAATTTAGTATGATGCTGTATTTATAATATTACGTTCCATTTTGGCAACTTTGTAACTGCTGACTGATTTTGATCCAAGTGCTAAGTGCAATAACACAAGCATTGAGAGTGAAATTCGGTAGTATACGACGAAATGCTAAGGAAAAAAACGTGTTGTTCTTAACGCGCCTTGAATAGATTACACTTGAAAAATATAATCACCACAATTTTAATATTTTTTTATTATAAATAATGATAATATTTTTTACTCGTGTATATATTTGAATGCCAAAAAGTAGTATGTATCCTATTTCAATAATGTCATGGTCGACATTAACATTGCTTTAAATCTTTTTAACACTTTTAACTGTTTCATGCTAGCTGGTACATTTACCGAAAATGTCTTCCTATTCGTTTATAGTTTGTCACCTGATTTATTGTCGGTTTTAGGTAACCGATTTTGGTCTTCATGAGTTAAGATGTTCAGCTGAAAACGATTTTATAGGGGAGCATCAATATTATAGAGGTAATTGATAGTGAAATGATTTTTTGTATTATTGTATAAAGAATTTCTATTAAAGTATGAATAATAGGATATGATTTCTATCTTATTTTATAGTATCTTTGATAACATAACACACTACTCTGATATTTAAATTTTGGCTCATGTTACAGGTTTTATGATAATAAAAATAAACGCCTATAATACGTATGAAATGATAAATTTTACCGGATCATTTTACACAGACTGTCTTCAACACCTGTAAATATTAGACTTGTCTGTAACAGCATTTCCAGTTTTATATATTTTTTTTTTATTTTTTTTTTATTTTATGTAATGTGAAGAGACAACCGCGGCTTACCACACCATGCTATGTGAGGTACGTCGCTGTCCAGATACCAGGATGTTAGGCGTATTGTGCGAGTCTCCTAGCCACACTGACCTATGAACCGGAATATGAGTGTCATTATTGCGACAGGAATAAGTATGCCGGTGGATCCCTACTGAAGCAAGTTGCTGTACAGAACTCTGCCAATCCAAATGGGTCGTCTGGATGTTACCATTGGTTTTATCCGCGTCTTTAACAGGCTGCCATTCTGATAAAATATGGAACAAATTTTAGGTAGGTGGTAGTGTTTCGCAGCGACTCGCCCGGATTGGTACCACCGCCTTACCTATTCCTGCCGCCATAACGTCATGACGTGTTCCGGTTCGGAGGGTAAGGTAGCCGGTAAATTTACTTTTGCTCGAGGCCTAACATCCCGGCCTTAGGTTGGCAACGCACCATTACCATCTTTGGTGTCTCTAGGCGGCGTGAATTTCTTACCAGCAGGAAATTCGTCCGCTTGTTTGCCTTCCATTATCATAAAAAATATACGTTTTAAATTTTAAGAAAATAATTATATGTGAAAATACATCAGTGGGTACTATTTTTTCATACATTTTCAGGCTTATTATGGAAATCTCCAGAATTATTAAGGCAATTAGATGATCCCAATGGAACAGTTGGCGGTACTCAGAAGGGGGACGTCTATGCGTTTGGAATTATATTATATGAAATATTAGCAAGAAAGGGGCCGTTTGGTCCAACCTCATTAGAACCCAAAGGTAATAAAAAGGTTAAGGATGTCATACATGAAAGACTATTTGCAGAATCGAAAAACTCAGCGAAAACAACTTACAAAATCCAATGCTATGTTATTTTACGGTTGCGAAAAGTGGAATGGAATGTGTAAAAATTAGTCCGGTGTAAAAGGGTTCCCGTTATTCGGAAATGGAAAAATTGCCTAAAAATTTTGTGAATCATACAGGTTTTGAGTTTTACGATCATTGAGTTAAATAAAGTATCTTCACGCCCATATCCCCGAAGAGGTAGGCAGAGGCACAACCAGGGCACCCACGACTAGCCGAAGATACTAAGTTCCACAAAATTAAATAATTACACATTAACTATATAGTTAAAGCTTACTTTTTAGAATTGAAACTGTTGCAGATTGTTGTGTTAAATTTCCAGGACCAGCTTGTACACACGTAAATTATTTGATAAATAAAATAAATAAATAAATGTCCCTGGACAAGTTATACAAACTGCACCTAAATCCTAAGTAAACAAATTAGATGCTTCTGTTAAGGGGGGTTAATCAACGATTCTAATACATAGAAATACTTAAATATTTTTTTATTTATTCTTGTCAGTAAGAAAATCTTTTACGCTATAATATGTTTTCTCTAATAGCAAGTCAAATGCCTTCTTTCGAAATCTTTTATTGGAAGTGATTTCAGATTATAATCATCAAATGTAGTTTCTCACTATTTCTGAAGTGTGTAATTCCTAATACTTCAGAATTTGTTTGGAACAAAGATGATGTTTTTTTTTTTACAAATACACATACAGCCAAGATAAGCAAGGTAAAGGCAAAATTTTGAGTGACTTAAAAGTGGTTTTGCATGAATGTAACTGATTAACTCCATATATCGCCCGTACACACTTCTTTTGTACTCTAAGGATTCTAATTAATTCTACAGAATTTCTCCAAATGGGAACTCCATATAGCAACAGAAAAAACATACCCATGATAAGTTAAGAGAGATGCATTCAACCCTGTCACTTCTGTTATTCTTTTTATTAAGATTAATACATATAAAAACTTGTCAATTTTATTACAAAGTGAATCAATATGCATATGTATAACCAATATTTTTGTTCTTGCACTTTATGAGAAAGGTTTTATCGTTGGCAAATAAGATGGAATTCCGATTGCATCAGACAGATCATTTATGAAAATTAAGAAAGTAATGGTCCTAAAACGCTACTTTGTGGCACACCGCAGTCGTTAACAAGATAACTTGAAGTATAGATTTTTTTTGCGTTTTTCAAAGGTTTCGTTTCTATGATTTTATTTAGTATGTGATAATGATGAACATATTATTTTTTAAGTCTATTGACCTCCCGGCTATTCACACATTTATCATTGTCAAAAAAGTGTTACGAGATCATTATAATAATCACCCGTTTTGGGGATAAAATTTTACACTTTGTAAAGAAAGAATAATCTCACCTTGGATAGGATTAAACTTTCGACTTTTGTTTCTTGTCCATGACGCTTTGCCATTTCAGCGATTGAGGTTTCAAGCCATGCAGTGGACGTTTTAGTTCCTTATCGATTACGTCAATACAATTATGCTACGGTAGCTACTTGTAAATTAAATTAAAATTTTATAATACGTGTTTAACAAAAATATGTGTGTTGCGGCGCAGACATAGTGGAGCGCGTGAAGCGCGGACGGCGCGGGGGCGAGGAGCCGTTCCGTCCGGAGGTGCGGGCGCTGCCCCCCGACCGCGCCTCCGACCCGCTGCTGGCGGCGCTCCGCGACTGCTGGGCCGAGGACGCCGCCGCGCGACCCGACTTCGTCGCGCTAAGGACCCGCCTCAAGTGGATGAAGCCCGGCAAGTACGCATTGCATTCTTCACTACTGGGAGACCACGGATACGAACGGGAAATCTTTTTACTTGGCTCTACAGCTAAATGGTTCAAAATTCGTCGACGACAATGTTAAATCTCTTGGGCAAGGGAACCGATCAGCCGAAATAAAAAGATTATTCCACCAACGGGTAATACACATCGCACCAAGCGAACATAAGTTTTAAATGTATTAACATAGCTGGTACCTATGACTAATATCAATTAAATTTATAAGGAAACATTTATATTACTATATGTAAATTATAATATAAATGTAATAATAATATATATTTTTATTATAAGGGACAAGCTCTCTGTAACCTATCCACTTTTTAGCGAAATGTGTAATTAGAGGGATGTCCGATGGAACATTGTGGGAGGCTCAAGGCGGTTTCAGGTCTGGAAGAGGATGTACGGATCAAGTGTTTTCGCTCCGCAACATTGTAGAGAAGCATCTGGCTGTTGGTCAGAAGGTTTTCTGCGGTTTTGTGGATCTCGAAAAAGCGTTTGATAGGGTTGTACGTAAGGAACTTTGGGACATTTTGCCAGATTATGGGATAGTCGGGTCCCTGCTGCGTGCGGTGCAGTCGATGTATTTAGACTGTAAAGCATGCGTGCGGGTAGATGGCAACATATCGCCTTGGTTTGATGTTAATATTGGCGTCAAGCAGGGTTGTGTGTTGTCAGCGCGCTTGTTTATCTTATATTTGGACAAAGGTCTTCAAAGGTTAAGATCATTGAATGTGGAAATGCGTATGGGTGACCAAGTGGTGAACTGCCTGCTTTATGCAGATGATGCTGTACTTTTGGGCTCTACACCATCTGAGCTGCAAACACTGGTCACAGTTATGGAAGGAGATTGTAAATAAAGGGGCTTACAGTTGAATACGATGAAAACCAAAATAATGGTGTTTGAAAGAGACGTAGTCAGAACGGATGTAAGAGTTTTGGTTGATGATGTAGTGCTGGAACAAGTGAATGAAATTGTATATCTTGGTTGTGCTTTTAGCAGGGATGGAAGGTACACCGCGGATGTAGAGAGGAGAGTGAGTGCAGGGAATAGTGTGAATGGAGCGTTGGGTAAGCTATTCCAAAGCGAGGTTTTAAGTCAAAAAACTAGACTCGCTTTGCATAATTCTGTGCTTATTCCAACGTTACTGTATGGAAGCGAGAGTTGGGTATGTCAGAAAGAGCATGAAAGTAGGATAAATGCGGTCGAAATGAGAGCACTACGGAAAATCTGTGGTGTAACGCTCGCTGACCGCATTCGTAACAGTGAGATCCGAGAAAGAGTGGGATTGAAAGAAAGTGTTGGTGTTAAAATGCGAAAGGGCATGCTCCGCTGGTTCGGTCATGTGGAAAGAATGACAGATGAAAGATTGACAAAGCAGATATACAATGCGAATGTGGATGGATGTAGGTACCCGGGGAGACCAAGGCTGACATTTCACGATCAGATCAATCGGATATTATCCGAGGGTGGTGTCAAGAGTCTCCGAAACCGGCGTGTTTGTATGAAAAGGGTTATGAATGTGAAGGAAGCAAGACAGGTTTGTCAGGATCGTGAGTTCTGGCACTCGATACTCTCTGTCTACCCCGTAAGGGACTTGGCGTGAAGTTATGTATGTATGTATGTGTATGTAATTAGAAAATCGCAAAACGAATTTCTAATAGCACTCCTTCGTAGTCTAACGTGTCGTTAATAACACTGACGATATGATGACAAGATTACCAACGCTATCAAAAAACACTTGAGTTAGGTTATTGCGTTTCGCGAAAACATAATAGAATCCGGAAGTCGCAACGCATATGCAGAAAATAAAGACGCCAAGGCGTAGTACAAAAGGGGTAGGACGCGTGTGGGAGGTAGTCCTTCTCGGAGTTCTATCGGCGAAAGTCGAGATTTTTCCACGACTGCGGGTCACACATATCTATAGGTCACTTGCGTGCTAGATGCCTATTATGACAGCATTTGATGTGATTATTAAATCAAGAATTATGGTCATATTTTTTTCAGATATTTGGGCTAAGAATCGAATATTGATCTCTCCTTCAACAATTCCCTCGTCTTAAAATTGAGTCTGTATGATATTATATTATCAAATACTCATTAAGCTTTAATCACAAAAACATTTTCACAGATCAAGAAACATTATGGACCAAATGATGGACATGATGGAGAAATATGCAAATAATTTAGAGGAACTAGTCAATGAGAGAACAAGGCTTTTAATCGAGGAGAAACAGAAGACGGAAGACTTGCTTCACAGAATGTTACCAAAGTAAGTGAGAATAACATGTGGTTTGTTATGTTCCAATACATAGTTGAGTTAGATATCATGTCCACAGCATCAAGTTCTAATGTCATTCATTATATACGGCTTTATTAATGATCGTGAATGTTGTATATGTCTAACAAAGACCTGCTAATAGTCTAAAGTTATAATAATAGAAAACCGTGCCTGGAAAACTTTGTCTTTTGATTTGTAATCAATATTTTTTATTAAAATGTTTATTCACTTTGTTTCAATATCCTAAACAGCTTTACATGGTTTATATTAAAAGTGTTGAAAAAAAATAATGGAAGTGCTAAGTCAAGGGTGCATGGTACATGTTGTATACTAGTATGTTATTATAAGTATAAAATAAGTGTTGATGTTACTAATGTTATGTACAGATGGATGTTATACATTTTCACATTTAAAAAAATCTTTGGTGAGGATTTCAATCCGTAAAATTTGTTTATTTTCTTTTCTAAAAATACTCATAGACGGTTACTGGTTCAAATACCGGCAAGTTTTTCTTTAAAAAAATGTGAAAATGTATTTAAGCAAGGTAAAAGTGCTAAAATTAAAATCTTGATGTTATAAATGTTACGTACGGTATGCACAGTTGAGGAAGACGCAAATACAACAAGCGGCGATCACTCTCGGCCGACTGCAGCGGTGTGCGTACTGGTTTACATTCAGTCCAAATGTTTCCATTAAGGAAAATAACCAATAACCACTAAATTGTGCTCTGAACATTTTTTTTTCTATTACTTAATAAAATAATATATTCTTAGGAGTATAATGTAAATTTTATATAATCGTAAAAATACCATCATGATCAATTGCCAACCTATTTTGTAGTGTTGGTTTAAGGTGTCGCATTCTAAAAATACTATTTTTTTATATTTTACATGTGTATTCAAAAAGCTTCAAATTTCGTAAAAATCTTAAAAAAACTTTATTTTTTTAATGAATGTCCTATGTATTTTGCTATGTCATCTCATATTAAATTGATAAAAATATGTTTTTCGATATTACAATTTTAGTTTTAACAGACATACATTAACATTAAAAAGATAACAAGGTAAATGTATATGATTACCGATACTTTTTCATTAATTTCAATTTTGTAGGTATTGTTTTCCTTAAATGCTATTCATAATATCTCATACATTTGATTTATCTCTGAGCTTTTAAATTTCTATGAATCTATAGCCTTTTCTGTTCGATTCTTATTATTTAATACATAATTTTGATTTAATTACATATATTATTCATGTAACTGGTTGTTGAATAACTTTCGTTTTGTTTGTTTGTTGCATTAAAAAAAGTTCTTGCATTAAAAACTAAAAATGCCAGGTTTTCGCTTAAAATTATAGAGTTTTGTTAGTGGTAAATCAATAGAATTCATACTCAGTAACATTTCATGGTAACATCATTAAATAATGAAAACAATAACCGCTACACATCGTTAAAAGGAGCCATCATTTTACAAAAGGGATGTCAAAATAAATATTAATGTGTACCGTAAGAATTGCTCTGATAAAATCATAAATGTACACGACCTATAAAATTGCATATTTTCATCTAAACGACAAAATTTGTAGTACGTTCTTACTTTTTCATATTCTCTAATAAATTTAACATTTTTCCTTTTCCACTTGAATTGTTTAAAAATTCACCATAATGTTGCTTGTAAGGAAAAATCCATTTTATATTTATCCATTTAGCACATCTTTAAAAACAGAAATGCCTCCATGGACATGGACTTGATGTAAAACAGTGGTACATGCTCTTGTATCGAAAAGGAAAAATGTAAATGTATTCACTTTGTTGTACTTGTGTTCTTTTCCAGATGTGGGGGTTGAATCCATTATAGAAATGTCGTGAAAATGTTTTGAGGTAATTAACTCTCTACTGGTGATTGTAGTTAATAAACTTGTCTTTGCTGTAGGTGTCGATCATTGGCTTCGGATGAAACGATGTCTGTGGCTCTAGTTTTCCTATTAACAGAGTAGTGTAGAGCTTGCTTGGGAGTTGTGGTATAACACAGTGCATAGCGGTCGGTGTGGGACTGGTTTAAGCTTACTAGCAAGTATTTAGTCGTACCTTGAATAATTGTATGGATCACATTGACTTGCATGCTCATATTTTTCTTTATATTTGGCCCACTTTACAGGTGATGTTCTTTTTAATTGTTAATCTTAACAGTTTCTGAAGAACACCCAATTGTTGAAGAACATATCTTCCAGAAAGTGTATCTTTTCTAGTTATTTTATTTAAGTGTTATCGTAGACTTTTAACAGCACATTACCATGATGTAATACGTCACAACTATAGTTTGCACGCATGTACATTTTATTGCTTTGATATTTTCATTTAAACCTGAACTTATTTTTTAGACTTTTTTTAGTTGGATCATTAAATTGCACACTCTATTAAAATACTCTCTAATCTCATTTGAAAGTTCCATTAGTATAGCGTGTGGACTATAGTACTACTTTTGATATTTTATTCGTAGTTACCAGCATGGTATATCTGGACCCTGGTTCGCAAAATGACACAAGCGACAAAATATGACTTGTGAGATACTGGCAAGGTAATATAATTATAAAATAACTCCATACATCTTGTGAGTGAAAAGAGCTATTTTTTGATATACCAGTGTTGTTACTGCTCTAGAGCATTAATGCTATTATTTATATATTACACAAATTTTAATCATGTAAATCACAGTGAAAATAATGCACAAAGTTTGGGCTCGTCTCGATGAATCAATTTTTTGGTCACTTTGGCTCAGACTAAAAGTTTGTGGACTAGTTTTGGATAGGATCGTTTTCGCGAACCTTGATCAATATCTAACTAAAATGTAACTTATCTGTGTGTAACTGATAAGTTACATTTTTAGTCATATTGTTTTTTTAGACATTTTGCCAGATTATGGGATAGTCGGGTCCCTGCTGCGTGCGGTGCAGTCAATGTATTTAGACTGTAAAGCATGCGTGCGGGTGGATGGCAACATATCGCCTTGGTTTGATGTTAATATTGGCGTCAAGAAGGGTTGTGTGTTGTCAGCGCGCTTGTTTATCTTATATTTGGACAAAGGTCTTCAAAGGTTAAGATCATTGAATGTGGAAATGCGTATGGGTGACCAAGTGGTGAACTGCCTGCTTTATGCAGATGATGCTGTACTTTTGGGCTCTGCACCATCTGATCTGCAAACACTGGTCACAGTTATGTAAGGAGATTGTAATGATAGGAGCTTACATTTTAATACGATGTAAACCAAAATAATGGTGTTTGAAAGAGACGTAGCCAGAACGGATGTAAAAGTTTTGGTTGATGATGTAGTGCTGGAACAAGTGAATGAAATTGTATATCTTGGTTGTGCTTTTAGCAGGGATGGAAGGTACACCGCGGATGTAGAGAGGAGAGTGAGTGCAGGGAATAGTGTGAATGGGGCGTTGGGTAAGCTATTCCAAAGCGAGGTTTTGAGTCAAAAAGCTAAACTCGCTTTGCATAATTCTGTGCTTATTCCAACGTTACTGTATGGAAGTGAGAGTTGGGTATGTCAGAAAGAGCATGAAAGTAGGATAAATGCGGTCGAAATGAGAGCACTACGGAAAATCTGTGGTGTAACGCTCGCTAACCGCATTCGTAACAGTGAGATCCGAGAAAGAGTGGAATTGAAAGAAAGTGTTGGTGTTAAAATGCGAAAGGCCATGCTCTGCTGGTTCGGTCATGTGGAAAGAATGACAGATGAAAGATTGACAAAGCAGATATACAATGCGAATGTGGATGGATGTAGGTACCCGGGGAGACCAAGGCTGACATTTCACGATCAGATCAATCGGATATTATCCGAGGGTGGTGTCAAGAGTCTCCGAAACCGGCGTGTTTGTATGAAAAGGGTTATGAATGTGAAGGAAGCAAGACAGGTTTGTCAGGATCGTGAGTTCTGGCACTCGATACTCTCTGCCTACCCCGTAAGGGACTTGGCGTGAAGATATGTATGTATGTATTGTTTTTTTTTTTTGCACAAACGCGTAGAGTTTTGATGAGCTATGACGAGTGTGAGTGAGATGTCCGTGTTGTTGCAGGTCTGTGGCGTTCCGGCTGACGACGGGCGAGGGTGTGGAGCCGGAGTCGTTCGACTCGGTGACCATCTACTTCAGCGACATCGTGGGCTTCACCGCCATGTCGGCCGAGAGCACGCCGCTGCAGGTGGTCAACTTCCTTAACGACTTGTATACGGTTTTCGACCGCGTCATACGAGGGTATGATGTCTACAAAGTGGAAACTATAGGAGACGCATACATGGTGGTAAGTTCTGTTTTCGAGGATCTATCTCATATAAAAAAAATAGTGAAAATAAAAGATTAAATAAAAAATCTTAATATCTTGCTTAGGAACATTCAAAATATATTGAATCGGCTGCAAAAAATACTGTTTCTTAAATCTTTGTATTGTGTATTTTTTAAATATTTTGTGGAATTGGTTTTGTGTGGTCCATTTTTTATGTAGTAATGAAAACACAATGCAGGTAATTGAGTTAGGCAGAATATTCAGCAAGTCGTTCGAATTGATACTTCCTTCATTTAAACTGGACGTCAAAACGTCAGTCATTTTAATATTTTATATCGGAGAGTAAGGTAGCTGGTTACCTTGCACAAGTCACTATATTTAAGTCACGATATCCAACCATAAGTTAGCGGTGCTTAAGTAAAATCTATATGGTATCTATGTGCGACTATAATTGTAATTATAGTGTTTCATTTCAAAGTGATCATCCAACGTAATATGTTTTAGGTGTCTGGACTTCCTATCAGAAATAACGACAGACACGTGGGAGAGATAGCTTCGATGGCGCTCGAGCTCTTGAGTGCGGCTAAAACTCACAGGATATCGCATAGGCCAAACGAAACCCTCAAGTTGAGGATAGGCATTCACACAGGTATTATTTCCACGTAACCAGACCATATCGAAACCGTATCAAATAATTTTAAAGGTCACCCATAAATTATTATCTCTAAAATGGTTATCCATAGAATGATTAGTTATAAGTGCAGTAAAATTGCAATAAACAAACTTCCATTTTGATAATATGTCGTCAAAAGTATTGTATAGGTATTGTAATAGTTTTCGAAAACGTAAAAAAAAATGTAAGGAGTTGTACATATTATAACCTCCCTTTTTTAGAAGTCAGTTAAAAGGAGGTCGTTCATAATTTCTGTCACTCAAATTTAAGAATTTTAACCTCCCTTTGCCCTTGTCACATTTGTAGAACGGGTGTGGTTCTTCCTTGGTGTGTTCTCTTGTAGAATTTACAAATTAATTACAATTGTAACATTTTTATAATACCAAATGTATAACAAACTAAATTTAAATAAAAAAATCATGACTTCTGACATTTTTGACCCCTCCCTCCTTTTCACATAGTATCGCAGTTAGCGCCTCAACCTGTGTTTTGTGACCGTTAGCAATAATAGTAATATAATGAAATGCGTAGGTGCGGTGGTAGCGGGTGTGGTGGGGTTGACGATGCCGCGCTACTGCCTGTTCGGCGACACGGTGAACACGGCGTCCCGCATGGAGTCCAACGGAGAGCCGCTGCGGATACACATCTCGCCCAACTGCAAGCAGGCGCTCGACAAGCTGGGCGGGTACGTCGTCGAGCCCAGGGGCACCATACCCATCAAGGGGAAGGGACAGGTAACTTGTATTTAAATATTGTTCCTTCACGGGAAATAGTAAAAATTGTTGAGTTACATTGTGTAACTTCTGCCATCTGTCATAAAAGCACCTATAAAGGGGTTTAAACCTTTGTGGCTTAGTCAACCGCCGCCATTTTGTGTTTTTTTTCGGAATGGAGGCGCCCGATAGTTCCTAGGTGACGCTTCCTAGAACTATTAATGTATAAAGCCAGGCTTCATACATAAAAGTTCAATCCCCTTTGCTCAGCCGTTTCAGAAATTGCCTCAAAATAGACAATATATTATTTGTTTGCTGAAAATGACGTTTTCAGATTATAAATTATTTAAATTAAAAGAAGATGTATGTAAAATAATGAAAGAAAATATTTATTGACTTCTCTTCAGACTTGACAAACTTAAACCCAAAACACTAATATGATTTTAATACCTTAAAAACAGATACACGAGTAATACGAGTCCATATTTGGGAAACCGAATGTCTGAGTATAACGATCGGAAGGATTTTGTTGAAATTCGACATACTGTAAAGTATGGTCTGGTGTAACAAATAAGCTACCTATTTAATCCTTGACGGAAAAGAGAGGTGTTACAAGTTTGACGCGCCTGCGAGAGTGCGTGCGTGCTTGGGTGAATGCGCGCGTGCGTGAGTGAATGTGTACGTGTGTGCTGCATGCGTATTATATATTTCAATCACTTAAGAGGTTCCTGCAAAAACTAATTTTGAAACGCCAGCGAAGTTACGTATAACATCTAGTCACTAATGAAAGATATATTTAATGTTTAGCTGCAAACATACTGGTTGGTTGGAGCAACGGAAAAAGCGATCCAAAAAAGGCCAGTAGAAGGTGAAGAGCGGCCGCTGTTCTGTCGACCGCGGAGAAGCCCGAGACTTACAGATTCTAGACATCCGTCTATATCAGGTATTTTCTTTTTTTTTATTGCTGACGTCATTCATAAGTTGCTTCACAGATTTTATTGGAAATTTTGGTATAGAATTCTGCTTATCTATTTTAGTATATTTTATGTTAGGTAACAAAAATGCAGTCTGAATTTTTTTTATTTCAAAATTCTAATATTTTTGAAATGACGAATATTGAAAGTTTACAGCGTTTACCGCGCCATACGTCATAAATTACATACATATATTCACGTCAAGTCCCACGTGGCGTAAGCAGAGAGTATCGAGTGCCAAATATCGCTGCCTCTGCAGCACTTTCTGGCTTCCTTCATATTCATTATTACCCTTTTCATACAATTATACAGTGATAATATGTATTTATAGGCCGTCGGCCGCCAGGCGTGTAGGCAAAAATATAGTATGACGTCAAATAAGCGAGCACGGTTGCGCTTTCAGCCTATCTATAAATTTAAATAATACATATCCCACAATAGGCATATTTATTCTATTAAAGTGTGATTTATTTAACGATACTAATATGTAAATCGATAAATAGATACAGGCATAAATTTGATAGACACTCGTATTCCGAAAAAACATATATCTAGATGCTCGTCACACAAATGTCTCTCCTCATCAGGAATCAAACCCAAGCCATGTAGTTGGTCGGTGGTTTTAGGCGTGTGTGCTAACGCTGGTCGAGCCAACGAGGTAGTCAAGTTAGATAACGTGAGAACTGTTATCTTATCAAAAACAATATATTATTCAAACAGATGCCGTTTTTAATATTTGTGTTGTTAAAAAATTGTAAAATGTTTCCTTGCTTAATCACCGAAAACCAAACAAACAAACTGATTTTTTACTATAAGCAAAGATATGAAATATACCAACGGCGAGTTGACAATCTGGGGTTCGGATTTTAAGGATTTAGTGTTGAGATTAGTTAACTTCGCTCCAATCGGAACAAAATGACAATATTGCTGCAAGATTGCTGTAGGTGGTAACAATGTAGGTAAGGCGTAGCAGGATTTTCAAACTAGGTTGTGTGAGTGCTCTAGTGGAATATTAACACAGTAATTTAAATAACTAGAGGATATCTTTAACGTGCGATTATTTCGTTACGTCCCTACGCTCTTAAACATGTCTGTGTGTGTGTGTGCGGCGCAGAGATGAATGCGGACGTCCGCGGCGGGCGGCAGCGGCTCCACTCGGGCACGTCGTTGCCCAGCGCGCCATACGCTCCACAAGCCAGGTACGTACTACTTAATATATTTAATTAGTTTAGATATTTGCACACCACAATGTGGTACAATATGTTGGTACGAATAGGTATTCTGTAACAAGATTTAAACACACATATTCCGCAAATAAATAAATTTCATTTTCATTTAATACCGTTGTCCAAACTGTGTATGACTAATTTGCAAATTTTGACGTGACAACGTCTTATGATTCGATGGAGCCGGCTGCACGCATCA
>NJDC01000550.1:485457-501340 GCA_002245475.1 Calephelis virginiensis | reverse complement strand
TAAAATACTCTATTACAACCTGACGCCGACAAATAGATACATAATCAGAGCTTATGTCGCACTTCAGCACGGTATGTCCACTGTTTCCAGACACACGTTAAGCTCGATAGCGTCGGTGACGGCGTGCTCGGCGGTGTGCGGGGAGCCGGTCGGGGCGGACGAGGAGGCGGACGAGCGAGCGGGCGCGGGGCGGCTGCGTGCGGCGCGCTCGCTGGAGCTGGTGGGCGGCGCGCGGCTGCGGCGGCTGCGGCCTTGCCGCTCGCTGGAGGCGGCGGGTGTGGCCACCGTCTCGGCCGTCTCCGCAGTCTACAACGGCGCCGCGCGCACGCCGCCCGACGGCGAGGACAGCCCGCTGCTGCGGAACGCCAGCCTCACGCACCGCGTCACCCCGCACGCCGACCGCGGCCCGCACTACACGCACTACTACAAGAAGTGGCGCTCGCTCGAGAACGTCATCGATGCCAAGGTACAGTGCACCTCCACGGGAATGTGACATTTTCGTTAAACAATTTGATCTAACCTCAATATGAGCAATATATATCATTATGAATACTAGGCTATGGCTATTGATGCGTGACATTATAGAAGAATTTTCATTATTATTAAATGGGTTAATTAAATGATGATGTTTAGATGCGATGCTATTAAATCAAAAATTTTTTTTAAATGATACTAACCATCGAGACCGTTATAGTATCTTTTCAGTTTTTAGTTATTAGAATAAGATTTATCTGAATGCTCTTTGAATTATAATAAAAAAACATAGTAACCCCAATAAACTAAGACGTACAAAAGTGATTGAAAAAGTATTTCTTTTGAACTCCTGCTTTTAAATTTACAATACTATTGACTTATTAAATTGTAATAAAATTAATAGTTCTAAAGTAAACGATGACAAAAACACAATCTCAGTATGAAAAATGTTATTTTAATAACATATAATATGTAATGAATAAGATATTTCAAAATAACTACATGAGAGAATGACTACTAAAAAACGACATACACAAACACTCAATCATGCCATGATAGTTACAGGAACATTGTTGACGGCAGCGGAGTCAACAAATTCATTAGCAGTATCAGTTTCTAGCGACTACAACAGCACAACACTAGTGCAATTGCCAATTTCAATCAAAAATTAATAAATAAATAACAATCACAAGATTACCCTTACGTGATAGTAATAATTCAATAAATATCCTTACTTGGCACAATGAAAAGTAAAAAGTCTCTCATGACATGTGAATTGCCTTTTCCAAAAGAACATGCAATCTCAAGTTATTGACGTACATAATTTCCACCCCGAATTATATATAAAATATTGGCCGTTACTTAAACGAATTTCCGTACAAACATTGTGTCCATGACACAGTGCACGTCGTGGTCGAGTTGTAGTTAGTCCGTAAGAGGTATGTGTGTTGGCAGGGGTCCCTGGGCGCGCCGGAGCGCGGCAAGGCGGCGCGGTTCGCTTTGCGGTCGTGGCTGCTGAACATCTTCGGCGCCGGCGGGCGGGGCAGTGCCGCCTCGCTGCGGCGCCCGCCCGCGCTCCTCGACACGGAGTCCGCCGTCTGACCGGTGCCCGCCCCGCCGCGCGACTCGTTCGCGTTACGAAAATACTGACCAACGTCACCAATTCACCAATTCACCAATGATATTCACCAAATAAATCAGCGTCGCTTGGTTGATGACGTCATTATTTTCTTAACGCTAACCGACGTACTGCTACGTAGATTTTTCTTCCGGTTTTAGAAAAAAAAATTAAATACTCGGTTCGGTGATCAATTTTGTAGATTTCTTTCATATTTGACAAGATATATTAATTGATACGCGTTCCTTGCGAGTAAAGTCAGCTGATATGCTATGACGACAAATCTCTTGTGGTCATGTCTCCTCTATCTTGAACTCAATACCATTAAAAATCTACCCTGTTATTTTCTTTATCTAAATTTTTTAAACGTTTAAATAGTTTATATGCTGTTTGGGGCGGTGACGAAATACAACAAATTACAAATTATTTAAAATCCGTATAGCCGTTCTTGAGTTATAATTAGTTTAGTCTTTGTTTTGTATATATAGATTTAATTATTGATCATATAACGGCATTCTTTTATTTTTAATTTAAAATTCAATCCCTTTAAATACTTCTGCGAATTAATATTAATATGTATATAATGCTAAAAAATTAAAAAGTAATGATTTTTTAAATTGGAGGAAAAATCTTTTACTGTAAAACGGTACAAATATATGAAACAAATAATCATTGAAGTAGTGATAAACTACCATTCTATTCGACGTGTGCTAGCAGGTTTCAAGTTGCAGATAAGGTCTAATTTGTATATTATAATGTGCATCCTCGCAACGTCACTGCAGACACATGTAGCTAAATTTCAAATATGGCCAACTCCATGAATACCCTAAACGCGGCCAAATAAATTCAACTATCCAATACTGTTAAATATTCCATAAATCTTAAAGGAAAAAAAATTGCCCCAGACATTTCTTTCTTTAAAATTTATAGAATTTTAACCCAACATCAGGGCAGGTGCTAAAATAAAATACTGTTTAATATTATTGAAACGTGGATATGGTCATCTTTGAATATAATGTACACATTCCGTGTACAACATTTTTTGTAAAGTTTAGGTTTTTATGAGATGTACAACAACATGACATAAAATACTAAAACCACACTACTGTTATATAAATATTTAAACAGAATTTTATAGAATCTCCGATGATATTTTTTTGCGTTTTAAATTTTCTTAGAGTAAGCTATATTAGAAATTTAGCTACTGATATAAGCCCCTCGCGGTTCGTATTTGTGTCCTACTGTCTGTATTTTTACTATGCCCCTGTATATTAATGTTACACATGTGTATATCTGATCTTTGTAAATAATATATTAAGTAAAACGATGTTACCGTCAATTGTGAAATAAGAGTTTAATGTTATTATATAATTTCTATTGAATATCTTCTTTTATTAATACTGACACAGATCACATTCCCTAAGCGGCCTAAAACACAGTCTTACAACATTAAGTACAGTTTGCAGGGAAAATGCCAGACATTCTAAGCCGGGGTTGCACTGCTTCGAAGAATTGAAATGGCTAAAAAATAAAAATAATAAATATGTATTGACAACACAAACACCAATCAATATAATCCCAAAAGGAAGCTAATTATATGCTTGTGAAATAGATGTATAGTAACAAAATTAATAAAGTCCTAGACCTAGAAATGCAGACATCCATGTTAATCTACACATGCCTGTCCCCTGAACACTTAGTTTTTATTATCGAAAACTTGCTATAGCATTTAAAATAGTGTAGGGCGATATTATTATTATTATTTACATAATTTTCATAACAAGATGTAAAATTATTTTCAGAAAAATATGGATCGAAATTTTAAATCTATATTTAAAGATATATTCAGTAGAAAATGCTTTTAAAGGCATAAAATATTAAAGTTATGTCATCATTATCTGCGGAATTTATATTACATCAGTCGGTGCAACGCCGGCATTATACATTAAAATATGTACTCTGATATAAATTACAGAACTAAATTATTACAATTTAAAATATTTTCATTAGAAATGGTCATTAATAACATAGAGGAAATACAATTTGTTTAATTATTATTCAGGTAATAAAAACTGCTTACATTCGAAAATTATAAAATATTTGAAGATTAATATAATGCTAAAACGAGGCCAACCCTAATTTTACTAAAGTTGTAGTAAAGAACCTCACCTCTTCATCTGTCATTCACAAGAGAACGTTTTGTTTTAAATAATACTTTCACAAAATTCTTTTTAATATATAGAGATTCTGATGACTATTATAATTGATCAATTCCAAAAGTACATAAATAATTTTCCATGTCAGCTGATTTTTATTTAGGAGCTTACGGAGTTGAGTGTACCTACAATGCGAAATTAAAAATATCCATTCCACACTTCTACACGAACAAAACCATTAATTTACAGTTCCTGCTAAAATACACGTATCATAAATAAATGTGACCAAATAGGAAAGACGATACGCAGTACGGACTACGCTCACTATGTTGAATTTCGGCTACTACACTTTAATAAGTTCTACTGAAACTGTACATGGGTGTGCGTTGCTTGTGGATAGAGCTGTATTTCGGATCATCGACTTCTCGTTAGTCTAATCCATTTATTACGCATCGTCTTTCTTCTTTATTCGTCCTGTAATGGATGTCACAGTTTCAAGGAATTTTATGGTTGTTAAAAATAAAGCTTTAATTTGATTTCTTCATTTTACAATCTCTGTGTCTGAGCTGACAAGTTTTTTTGATTGTATATAACATATTCAGGATAAAATGTCTCGTTTTTCCAGGCAGATTGACTAGTGCTCAAGCATCTGCGAGCAGTGGTACGGAAGCGGGATCTCGGGGGCTGGCCTTTACAGGATATTCTTTAATACTGGGTGACAGGGGATCCATAGGCGATAGCGGTATCGTCAGAGATTTGGGGCCAGGGGATATTTTGAACTCCAGGGGTACAGTAAGGTCTAGAGAGGGGGGTACGGTTATTTCCAGTGGTCCAGCTGGTACGGTCAGTCGTATGTCAGTGCCCTCGATGGCTGGACATGAGACGCTCGTCTGTTCCGATCGTAAGCTTGGAGCTTCGAGAAGATCTCCCATACGCCCTTCTCCGACTACCTGAAATTTATAAGATAGCGTTGTACCCATAGGTTGTATCAAAAATATTAATGGTTTCGGTTTTGCCATTCGTATATTTATTTGATTTCCAATGTCTAAGAAAAAACAATTCTATCTACATCTACTCAACTAACAATCTAAGCTTTGTGTGACTAATACTGGTAACGCTAAACTTTTTATTATGGTACACCGCAGCTCAAGAATATTAAATTTGACTCATTCTAGCTTACGTAGATAACAGCATTTATATATTGGACAAGTTGCCCATAGTTCCAAAAAAATAATTGCATTTTTTATAAGAACATCAATGGAGTGCGTCCAAATACTGCTAAAGGAAAGTAGTTAGTCCAATGGCAAAAAAGTATTTGAATATTTTACTTGCCTCCATTAAATATTCATCACTTCGATGGTGAAACACATTGTTGGGCCTTGATTCTAAATGATCATCGGAAGCAAATCGTAATTTCTTTGGAGATTCTAGACTGCAGCATCTGCAAATAAGTGTAATAATAGTTAATGACTGGATGTTGTATAGTAACAATGGATACGAAAAATCTATATATCATTTTGGAGATCAAATTATTTTATTTCAAAAAAATTACTGGTTCAAATTTTGTCACATTATTAATAAGGTAGTCATTTTTTTTCTCTGAATTGATATATATTATAATTTAATTGTTAAGAAATTGAAAATATAAGAGGTAATTTCCAGTTATCTAGCAACACGAAAGAAACCATTTTGGAATTCGGAACATTCTCGAGTTGCATTCATTTGTTTGTTGTTTATTGCGAAATATAGCAAAAAAATCAGGACAAATGGCAGTAATTGCCAACGCTTTAGAATTCAAGAAGCAATTTAACAAGATTCCTTATAAGTAAGGTTTGGGAGATCCTTAAATGTAAATGTGTATAATGAATGTGGTTCGTACCTGTGCAGCGGGCCGCAGTCGCGGCGGCGCGCCCGCAGCGAGGGCCGCGCGTGCGGCAGCGGCGGGCGCGGGCGGGGCGCGCGGGGCGGGCGCGTGGTGCCGCGCACCCAGTACGTCAGCTGGTCGCGCTTGCCCTTCATGGCCACCACGCCGCGCTCCTCCACCACGTACCCGCCCAGCGCGTCCAGCAGCGCCTTGCACGCCGCGCTGCAGTGGATCTTCAGCGCTACACACGATCAAATCCTTCAATGTTAACGTATTCGATTTTGCATTTTTTCGATGCGATTTACCGTATTCCTAGCATCCCAACCTCAGGTTGGGTTGAGCACCATTACCACCTTTGGTGTCTCTAGGTGGCGTGAATTTCTTACCAGCAAGTAATCCGTGTGCTTGTTTACATTCCAATATAATAACAAAAGAAGTCAAGAATCGCCGTAAATATTTTATGTATAATATGATTGCCTTTTACATCAAACTATGTAATTGAATGACTTAAAAGTGAAAACTGATGAAAAACGTGAATGTAGCAACTCGAGGTGAGGATTCACGTATTTCGTCGTTTTTCGCCGCGGGCATCTCTGTCACCAATTCTCATTTTTTGCTACTTCCACTAATCGCTACAAAGCGCGCGTTTTGATTACTGGAATGTAGATAGGTACATAAATATAGCCAATTTGTCATCGTGTAACTTTTAACTTTATTTTTTAATAAAAGTTTCATTACCCGAGCGAAGCCGCGCCAGGTAATAGTAATGTGTAAATTCCATAGTTAATTAATTAACAAAAGAAGGCGTTACTTTGCAGGAATCCAGACATACATTAAAACAAAAAGATTAAAGAAAGTATATTCACGCCCAGATCCCCGAAGAGGTAGGCAGACAAACGACTAGCCGATGACACTAAGTCCCACAATGTGATAGGGGGCAAGCCTATCGCCAACCAGGCACATTTCTAATCACGAGCAACATTTTTTTTTAGAAAATTGGAAAAACCCAATTTTCTTTTTGTTACCCGACCCGGGATTCGAACCCGGAACCTCATGAAGTCAAGTCCAACACCCTGACCGCTAGACCACAGAGCCACAAAAAGATTAAATTTGCAATTACCCGCCAAAAATTATAGGAGTTATAGCGTGACTAAACTGGAAAAATGGTGTATAGTAAACGAATGGGACTTACCAGTGTTTCAGAAGAACCAATAACATACACATTATACGCTCAAAGTACGGTTCGCAAAACCAAGAAAAGTTATTTTAACGTAGTTAGCTTGTTCTCTGACCCGATGAGTACCAGATAGTAGAAAACGTACATATGGTAGATTTTTAAACCACTAGAAAGTGCTAGGAACAATTAAAGAAGTCTCGTTGAAAGAGGCTTCTCCATGTCGATTCCAGCGATTAAATTATGAATTGAACTCACGCTGATGTGCCTATGCCTGTTTGTTTGCTCCCCTGTAAATTTAACGCGAATGAAGTAAGATGGGAAATTGTTTTAGCTACAAATGGTTTTGCGCCGAACATGCGGTATGCTCAATCTGAGTCTTGTTTCATCTTCTTTTAGACTCTTCAGGTACGGAAGTGTCCGTAAGAAAGTTTTTTTCAATTGTTGACTGTCCACTGAGATGTAATCCCCAAAAAAAATACCCCACAAAGCCTAATACATACTAGCACAACAACACAGTCATGTTTGTGCTACTAAAATAGTACAACTACATGTGTTTTGGATTTTGTGTGGAGTTAAATGTATTTGGGATTGTCGACTTCTGGTAATTCTAATCCTTTTATAACATACCGTCTTTCCTGTTTTGTAGAGCTTCAACTTCAGCTTCAGCAGCTACGTATACATTTTTGGCGGGAAGTTGCAAATTTGACCATTTTCTTTTGGTCCAAACTTCATTATTTAAACCAGAGATTCCTAATTTTTCTAAGTAAATAGGGTATTTTCGTGATTGAAATCAGATACTGTAACTAACTACCTATTTATATTTTGTGTTGTATCTTATGTTAAATATTTACTTAAGTACGATGTGGAATTACCAAGAACGAGTTATAAAAATCATTAAACTCGTAGAATTGCTTGAATAAACCAGCTGCGATAATCTCCAAAACGGAACACAATAATAGCAAATGATACTTAGAAATTTGTAAGTTTTTACGTTCCGAGAAAGACTATAGGCAACATTTTATTCTGCTCAATAAAGGGGTTTCCGTAAGAGAGGGGTAAAACGCATATTACGATTCAATTTATTCGTTATTTGTTTGTAGCATTCTTTTCACTACCTTTATACGTAACTCACTCAACCCCCAAAGGCGGTTTAGATGAAGACTAAAATACTTAATAGTTACCAATAAAGTGTATCATAAAAACTTACGCATGCCAGTGGATTCCAAACGACTGGCAGTGTTTACGGTATCTCCAAACAGGCAATATCTTGGCATTTTAAGTCCCACTACTCCGGCACAAACTGGACCTGTAGTAAAGTAGTTACAATTTATTTTCATGAATTTGTCTCTTTAAAGACCGCATATAATAACAAAAGTAGACGTTGATCCACGAACACGTACCCAGGATTCATTTGCAGGGGTAAGGGGGTTCGTTTGGGTTAGGCACGTACTCAGGTTGTTTTTATAGCACAGTAGACCTAACACTCTGGCCACAGGACAGAGACAACAATTTTAGGGGTGACCAAGGGGGATGGGGGCAAGGTACGTCCTTTATACGGAGGCAAAGGTAAATGTGACTTAAATAACAGGAATGTATGGACAATTAATAAAAGACATGATAAATTGGTAGAGAGTATAACAGTAACAAGTATATAAATTGGATTGGAAAGTTATAACATTAACTAGATAATAAATACAACAGTGTATCCCGACCGGAAGCAACAGGCTGTGCTGATGGTGTTGGGCACAGATGCTCCGACTAGCAGTCAGCAGTAAGTATTCGTGACTTCTACACTTCATCATGTAGGTACTTAAGTATGCATAAAATAATAATTACAACCTACATAAAAGTAGAGGAATTATTTTTATTAAAATGTATAAACACGATTTTTAGTTTTGTTTAGTTTTATTTTAATTTATTATGGTATTTTGTACTATTACTATATTTTATATATGGAAAATGTTTTTTTTGACATATTTCAAGTGTGGCTTTCTACCTACGAAATAAAGTAAGATTTGACTTTGACTAGACTTTATTTTACAGTGTTTTAGCAGTAACAGGACTGTGCAGTGTCACCAGTTACCGGAGTGTATCCCGACCCGCAGCAGCAGGCGGTGGTCGGGCCGGTGGCGCACGCGGAAGCTGCGGCTGGCGGCGAGCAGCGCCAGCGCCATGGACGCGATCTCGCCCGCGTGCTGGCACCCGTTGCGGATGGGTAGTCCCGACACCTGATCATTACAGTCTATTTGAGAATTTTTCTTAAATAAAATCCTTGCTACAATGAACCACGCTGACGACTTGACGGAAAGTATTGGAAAGGTATCGAGGCAACACTTGTACGATGCTCTCTGAGTCTCCCATCAATATATTTGCATGATCAATAGATTCTGAAGTAGTACGCTGGTAGTTCGAAATTGCTTAACTATGATAAAAGTAGGCCGCATTCCGATCCGGGGGTAGATTTAGTATTACATCTCACAAGTGCCTCTTGTAAGGTAAAATATTTTGATTTAATTAGATCTGGGCAAAATAACTTCGGTTACTTATAATAAGTTTTTTTACTAATAAGTTTTTCGCTCAACTTTGGCTAGGATTCATAATATACTTAATTTACTCAAAGAAGAAACAAAGGCGATAGGTATAGTTGCAAATCCTGACGGGCATCGTAAAAATTAAAAGCTTACTTATGTGTTAAATAAAGTTTATTGTGGAAAACTAAAAGAGTTACTTAGTTAAAATTGGAGATAAATGTAATGTTTCGGAATACTTACCACCATATAGGCGTCCCCAATTGTTTCTACTTTATATACATCAAAATTTTCTAATATAGAATCGAAGCACGTGTAAAGATCGTTAAGGAAATCTACGACCTGGAATAAAAATACGATTATCGTTAAAACTCTTGTTTCTCGTATATTAACGGCGAAAGTTGGTGTTTAATGTTAGTGAATCTCTATAGCTTTAGACATAAATCTTTTAATAATAGTATACCGGGAGAAACTATACAAATCTAACCTCAAAGTAAGCAATTTATATGCTTGCGTTATGCTTACGTTAGTCAACGATAATAATAAGTACAGTAAACAAACAACAAACGAAATATAGAAATCGAAGTAGTACTACTGCTACTTAGGGTTTTATTACTGTGCATAGACATACTTTAATAGATACAGGAATAAATTTAATAAACACTCAGAACAGAATTATAGAACTCTGTCCACACAGAAATGCCTGTCCCCCTCGGGAATCGAACCCAAGGCTTAAGCATTTGCGGTTGGTCGTTGGCGTTAGGCATGTACTTATGCTAATCCATCGACCAATGAAATACTCTACACTAATTGTCCCGGCGATCTTCGATCTACCCGTTCAGTTTGAATGGGAAAATTTAAAATGATTTTCCTAGTTTCCTCGCAGCTTTTCCCTTTTCTAATCTTTTAAATCATCCCTGGACTTGAACAAATAATTAAAAAACCAAAAATAGCTAAAACGGTTCAGCCGTACTCTAGTTCTAGCGAGATTAACGAACAGCGATTGATTTTTTTATATACAGGGTGACATCTAAAGCACCAGCCAAATAATTTTGACAGTGCTTGGGTTTTTATCCGACGCAAAATACAAGATGATTTTAACGTAAACAGAGCATGAAACTGGATGAACTGGAGACGTCATACTAGGTACATACGACAAAGCGTGACAACAAGTGAAGCATTTTTGCAGACTGTTTGAAATGAATGTTTATAAAATTAAATTTTATAATTATATTCAAAATGCAATACCATTTAGGCCTTTACCCCCGTATATTAAAATTTGGCCTGTCCGGTTAAAAGTAACCCTGTATATAAAATAGACAAATTTTACAATTAAAAATACTGACAGATTGGGATCCAATTTTGGCCCTATGTGCAACTTACACAAACTTAAAATAGGACAGCGTTTTTCTCGATATCTCAACGGATTTTCATAGAGTGCCAAATTGCTAAAATACGTGGGCGGTGCCGCAGGCAACAGGTAGTATACATTTATTTAAGGCTTCCAACATCGACATCGAAAAAGCACACGACTCTCCTGATGGTAAGAGGCAACCGTGGTATATAGATACGATAGATGTTATAGGTGCGTCGCTGTCAATGTCCAGGGTGTTAATACTATTGTACAAGATTTATGGCTACCCTACTCTCCAGACCGGAATATGACAGTGTCGTTAAGGTAGTACTCTACCAACCTTTGCCAATTTATAATTATCTCTAAAACCTATGCTTGTCTCTTACGAGTTGCCTGGCAGGAAAGCAGGTGGTCTATGGATAACCATCACGAGGAAAGTATAGTAATTATATTGCTAATAAAATTGTAAAATACTATATATCAAAAAAAAGTATCTTCATATTCTCGAAGAGGAAGGTAGAGGCACAACTAGGGCACCAATGACTAGCTGAAGACACAATCCCACAATGTGATAGGTGGCAAGCCTATTGCCAGCGGGGCACAATATTTTATTAGAAAATTGAAAATATTCATTTTCCAATTTTTTTTGTTGCCCGACTCGGGAATTGATAACGGGATCTCAAGAAGTCCGACGCTGGACCGCTAGACCACAGAGGCTATTAATCAATTATACTAAATCATGTCATATACCATCGTCGGAAGGATATTTAACTCCCAGCGACTGGTAATGGTCATAGTAATTAAACGTAGTCAATCATAATTAGGTTTGTGGTAGGCATCCTGGCCATGATATAGCGATGCTCCAGTAACATTCACGTTGTCTGGAGGCGACGGCTGTCTTTTACCAACTAAAGCTTCATTCGATATTTGCTTTTTATTTTTTTTTAGTTAGTTTGTTATTCGATTACTCCGTTTTACTATTTATTTATTGTAAATTACTATTTATTGTAAAATAAAGAAATGATTCCGAGGTGGTTCCGTATTAATTTTATCATGATTCAACAAGTGGTAGGAGTTTTGGCGCCATCAATAGAAAAGATGGTCGCAATTTTTTCATAATTATTGAATTAGTGAAATTAGTCAATTTTGGTGGCATTTTGGTCAGTGAAAGTGCATAAATGGAATAATCATGAAGAAATTAGCGTATCGTGTATTTCCTCGTTGCCGCCACATCTCACTGTATGAGCTTGAGTAATGAGGCCACCGTTTTACTCAAGACCCTGACATGACTTTTATTGACGACTAATTTTGAATAATTGAAACCCGATTTTGGTAAATTGGTTAACTTGATGCAAATTTCTACTTGATTTATGGCAAAATTCTAACGTGAATGCCAAAAACCAAAACTAGGAATTATTAGCTATCTTTCGATAAAAGGAATTGTGAAATAGCGACCGTGGTAATGAAATAACTGAAGTTAGTTTTTTCCCTCCTCTTAAAATATTTCATACACAAATATTAAATATCACTACATAGTAGATATATAATAGAAAATTAAATTAAAATTAAAAAAAAACCCCGACACAAGAACTTAATTTTTCTTTAAAAAGTAAAAAAGTTGCTGACATTCGGTAACTCTTCCCACTTTCACTCCCCACAACTTTTAAACGGCTCATCCGATTTTCATCAATCATGTCTAACAACACTCGCACATAAGTTACCCTTAATATAAAAATAAACTAAATTGAAATCACTGCATCCGTTACGGAGTTATGATGCCACAGACAGACAGACAGACACGTCAAACTTATAACACCACTCTTTTTGCGTCGGGGGTTAAAAACAAGTCGCTTCCTCTGTCCCTGTCTCTTTGTTTGCTTAAATTTTTAAAACTACGCAACGGATTTTGACGACATTTTTAAATAGATAAAGTTATTAAAGAGAAAGGTTGTATGTTTCATAATCATGGGAAGCCGGGGCGGGCCGCTAATCATTAATAATATAGACTTGATAGTGTAATATTAATAGTGTAAGTATTTAATAGTAATAAATAATGGAATAAAAATATTTTTGAAACTTATACTCGTATATTTACTGTGAAAGTTAGTGTTTAATGTTAGTTATTGATTCACAAAGCAACAGATGGCAGAATTCGTACGAAATGACAAGTTGGTTTTTGGCAAATCGTACGTATGCTAAATATTAATAAGGACTGATAGTATTCATTGAATGTCGGATGTAATTTACTATTATTGTGTGACATGAAATACTTCGTGGAATAAGATGGTAGGCTTTCTTAGGTTCGCATTTCAAATATCTATATATTAATACGTGATGCTAAAACTTTGGACCCCTTTTTACGAAAATTGCGAGAACTTATAGTTTATGTGTAGGAGAACTGCAGAACGCTAATAATTTTCAATAATAATTCTTAAAAAGTCCATTCAATCAATAAATAAAACATTACCCACACTACCATGCATTTGTTTGTGTGTCAACACACAAACAAATATATTGATGATAACGATAAAAGATCACAGATGGCGCACTAAAAAGTTTGTGCAAAAAAAAAAAAAGTAGTTGGTCTTGAGAAATGAAGATGGCGTTCTTATCAACAAGATATTAAATAAAAAAATAAAAAAAAGTATTTTCACGCCCATATCCCCGAAGAGGGAGGCAGAGCTACAACCAAGGCACCCACGACTAGCCGAAGACACTAAGTCCCACAATGTGATAGGTGGCAAGCCTATCGCCAACCGGGCAAATTTCCAATCCCGACCAAAATTTTTTTTTAATTAGAAAATTGGAAAAATCCAATTTTCTTTTTGTTGGCCGACCCGGGGGCCGGGATTCGAACCCGGGACCTCATGAAGTCAAGTCCAACACCCGGACCGCTAGACCACAGAGGCGATAATATATAATAATAAGAGGCGATAAAGATATTAAATAAATATATTATATACTATTAATTTATTATGGTCGAGTTTCGACCAGTGGGCGACCACTAGTTTTACAAAATATGTCTATGGTGTCTGTCAATTATAGCTAACATTATGACTGCGAATAGGGAGGCTATTTTTGCGACTCGCTCGAAGGGACCCCACTTCCCCTTTGCCATAAGCCTCACCTTCTCCTGAAGTATTAACGATAGTGTTCATCACTATTGTGTTCCAGTTAGGAGGACAGCGTGACCGGTAAACAATTTTTTTATGAAGTTGGAATGCAAACAAGAAGACGGATTTCCTGATGGTAAAAAATTTACGCCGCCTAGAGACACCAAAGGTGGTATGGTGCGTTGCCAACCTGAGGCCGGGAGGTTAGGCCTCGAGCAAAAGTAAGTTTACCGGCTACCTAACCCTCGGAACCGGAACACGTCATGACGTTATGGCGGCAGGAATAGGTAAGGCGGTGGTACCAATCCGAGTGAGTCGCTGCGAAACTCTACCACCTAGTCAGATGTCATGGTATTAGTGACGGTAAGCCTATGCTCGCCTTTGACGAGCTGCTTGGCAGAAAGGCAGATGGTCTATTCTGCAAAGGAGCCCGGACAATCACGTAGTTTTTTGTAGTATCATTATTTAAATAGATACCGGAAAAAAATTGACGAAACTCAGGCCCAGAACTATAGACATCTATTTTCATCCTACAAATGCCTGTCCTCGTCGCAAATCGCATCCACGACATGACATGGTCGGTGACATGAGGTAAACTTTTCATGTTATGTTACACTAAAGACAAGTTGTTTTATTAGACATCCATCCATCACACTACACTACAGACAGCCAAACTAATATAATAAATTTAAAAGCCGCCAAAACCGCTGGAATGATTTTAATGAAATTTGATTTACATTAGTTACAGACTGGAGTTGAAACAATTTAAATATTTTTAAAAATCACAAAGTTTGTATGAAAATCTGTAGAAAGTACGAAGATCCGGGTAAAAAAAATTTAGTTAAATATAAATATATCTAGGTGTTTCATAATATCACCATGAAGGAAGTTTAGCAGGGGATAGTAAACATGACAAGCAGCAATAAAAACTTCAAAGCCGCATCTGCGTTGTGCCCCGAGAGGGGGAGGCTATCATGTATTATTGCTGGATAATGGTAAGAGTATAGTTTTAACAAAAACTTGATGCACAGAGTTATCAGATGCGCGGTATTATCCAACTTTCCCATAACTAACAAACAAATACTGAACGTAGGAGGAGATTAAAATATGTTTAGTAGGGAAGCCTTGGTGGTACTGTAAAACGTAAAACAAGTTGGCATCAGTGCGACATAAAGTGTTAAGTGTACTGTGAAAAAGTGTTATTTGTAAAGCGTGTGCAAGTATTGTCTATTTCTTTCTAAGTACCTGCAGCGGCGTGCTCTCGGCAGACATGGCGGTGAAGCCGACGATGTCGCTGAAGTAGATGGTCACCGAGTCGTAGCTCTCGGGCAGCACGCGCCGCCCGCGCTTGAGCTGCTCCGCCACCGGCGCCGGCAGCATCTCCTCCAGCAGCGCCTCTACAACACACAGGACACGGGAGTAAAGAGGCGGGTCCGTCTCAGGCAGGATTTCAACTCGTAACCATCGTCTCCGTCTGACGATGCTGTGCCATTAAACTATGGAGACTTCAAATCATTCGGTTATAGTCCTAATAACATTAATAAAAAAATATGTGAAGGTTTTTATTTTTAACCAACAACCAACTCTAACTCGCCCGGATTGGTAGCATCACCTTATCTATTCCTGCCCGCCATAACGTCAGTGCTTGCCGTTGACGTGTTCCGGTTCGGAGGGTTTACTTTTGCTTGAGGTCTAACATTCCAGCCTCAGGTTGGCAACGCACCATTACCACCTTTGCTGTCTCTAGGCGACGTGAATTTCTTACCATCATTAAATCCGCCTGCTTGTTTGCATTATAATATCATAAAAAAAATCATACTATATCCTATTTTGAAACCAACAATTCTTGTTTATCTATATGTTTAAATATTATTAATATACTTCTAAATAATTGGTTGATTCGAAATGGTTTTAACGAATTTGACGTGTTTTTGTAGGCAAGTGTCTACCCCCTTAGTACAGGTCGCGGCACGAAACTCTAGCGCTGACAGTTATTGCGCAGAAGTAAAAAATAAAAACAGTGTACAGTCGCGTTCTGAATTGTTTTGTTGTCATCGTTAATTTTTGTTGTTGTTTTTTGTTAAGTTTGTTTTGTTGATT
>NJDC01000550.1:423439-484821 GCA_002245475.1 Calephelis virginiensis | reverse complement strand
AAGGAGAATGCGGTGTCTGATGTCCACACCCTGCCGAACTCGCAGGTTTCTTCTATCCTGAGAAGAAACTTCAGTAGGTTCTTATGTAATTCGGACTTAATATAAAAAATTTACAAATCCGATAGTGTATTTATTTTTCTACTCCCCATAAACTTGTTAAAAATTATATTGTAGGTAACATGAAGTAATATTACTTAAGTAATATTTGCGTGCGTGAGAGTACCCATACGCAGTTAAGTTCCACATTTTGTTCACCGCTAGACTTACTATTTGACTTTACATTAAAACATTATTTTGCTGTTTTTAATTAAGCAATTAAATTACTAATTTGTATTGCGTGCGCGACGGTACCCATGCGCAGCTATCCCCTCCACGTTTCGCTCAGCGCTAGAGTTTCGTGCCGCGACCTATATATCCTTTACCCATGAAAAAAAAATGAAAAAAGAAGTATCTTCACGCCCATATCCCCGAAGACGTAGCCAGGGCACGCACGACTAGCCGAAGACACTAAGTCTCACAATGTGATAGGTGGCAAGCCTATCGCCAACCGAGCACATATCCAATAACGAGCAAGGTTTTTTTTATTAGAAAATTGGATAAACCCAATTTTCTTTTTGTTGGCCGACCCGGATTCGAATCCGAAACCTCATGCAGTCAAGTCCAACAACTGAACCGTCTAGCGGTTGGTACACATACCATAAAAAAAATTTAACATCAACTGAGTGAAACCTGTACACTGTTGTCGTTCTTGCATCTAGTTATACATTATGCATTATGTTAGCATAAGATTACTATCGGTTAAGTAATGCAACATATTACGAGTAACTACACAGTGAAATGAGTCAGATTAGGTAGAACTTAATGTCTTTTCTTTGTTTGGTTACTGTGCCTGTATCTCACACCGTGACCATGTGTTACCTAATCAGAGTTTGCAAGAACCCACTCGAGTCCTTCCGCTTTGCCTATTAGTGCTGCCACTGGTCAGTGTGAACCGCCGTCGTGTTCCGGTTTAGGTGAGTTAGTAAAGTTACAGAAAGCGCAACAATTACCTCAGTATTCATCACTTTGATATTCCGCTTAAGAACTTTAATACCTCAGCCTTATGTCGACGACGTATCACTGTATCAGTACCATTATTATTTATTACATGTCTGCCTGTTTGCCTTAAAAATCTCCTAAATAAATTTACTCACCAGTTTTCTTCTTTTCCTCTTGCAGTTGATCTGTTCTCTCGTCAACTAATACTTCTAAGTTATTTGCGTATTTCTCCATCATGGCAATCATATTATCAAAAATATTAGGTTTCCTGTAAATTAAAAAGGTGACTTTTATATATTTTAATTTACATTAATATCTAGGTTTCGGTTTTTAAAATGGTTAGCTTAAAGGTCTACGAACACAAATTGGTACGAAAAACAAATTAGTCCCGACACGACATAATAGTTCTTGCTACCGTTGTTTTTCCGATGAAAAAGATACATACATACACATCAAAATCACAGACTCGAGGCTAAGAATCCTAGACAAAATTGGCAACTCACTATTATTTTTGTTTTCTACAGGCAACGTTTAAGATTATCATCAGGGAATCTTATTTCTTAGCTCTTTTAATAGAATAAACAAGAATGAGAGCGAGTAGGCTGCAAGACGGAACGCAGTAACCGCTACTCAATATCCCAATGTAATTGAATATTTTTTGGCACGATTAAGTAACAAAATTCCAAAAGTAAATTATTATTATTAAAAATAACAGCCAACGCGACATCGGATTCCAAAAAGTTGGGAATCTACTTAGAAGATAGACTGTAAAAAATAGTTTAAAAATTGTCCCCATACATGCCCTTTCTGAGCGGACGCAGCCTGGCGCGGATGGCCTTGAAGTCGGGCCGCGCCGCCGCGTCCTCCGCCCAGCACTCGCCGCAGCACTCCCGCACGCACTCGGACCGCCCCGACAACGCGTCCAGCGGCGGCCTGACGTCACAGTACAACACATATCTTTATAGTGTTGGTCTCCAGTTCACTGAAGACCAAAGCAGATCGAACAACCACTTTCTTATGATTGAGGTCTGAGGCGCAGTAGTTTTATTTTTATTCTTTACTAGCTGTCCCGGTGAAATTCGTTCCACCCTTTCAGTTTGTATGGAAAAATATAAAGTATGCATTTTCCTGGTTTTTCTCTACATAAGAACCTTCTTTTGAAAATACCTAACACAACAAAAACATAATTAGCCAAATCGGTTCAGTCGTTTGTAAGTTATGCGCTTATCAACACATTTAGCAATTCATTTTTGTATTATAGATAATACACAATATATATACAAACATACAAAACGTGAAAAAGCAATAATACACGAAAAAATATTACAAATGACGGTTTCCTTACCTAAAAACAATATTTGTGAGACAAATGGTTTTGTAGATTCCGAAAGAGGAGAGTGCCGACGTGGAGAAAGTTGTATTGCGAGTAATGGAGAGATGACAAAAGACATAGAAAGAGGTGGTACAATTTTTTGTCCTACGTGTAATACAAATGAGTTAAAAACATAAACAAAAATTGCTCGAGGCCTAACATACCGGCCTCAGGTTGGCAACGCACCATTACCACCTTTGATGTCTCTAGGCGGCGTGAATTTCTTACCATCAGGAAATCCGTCTGCTTGTTTGCCTTCCTATAACATAAAAAAAAAATATATAACGTAACTACGTATAAATATAATTATCGCCAATTCAGCTATCTCTTCCATCTGGTATTTTCAAAGATATTAAAATATTCGCAATGGTGCTGTGAAAAACTTTAAAATATATACCCAGGTAGGTAACAGTTATTGGAATGTGGCAATAATTACTCTTTTACGTGTAGATGTAATAACTTGCTAGGGCATATTATTTTTATGGATTATTTTAATGGCCTTAAATTTATTGCCGTGATTTGTTGGTACATTTGGTAACAGTTTTTTGTGTTTTTACTGTACTGTGCAGATGCGTATATGGTTTGTACAGCAGCAGCAAAACAACTTTCCATGTCCATTGCACAGGTTTGCCACGTGCACCGAGAGGCAGAAAACTACTTCTCGATGCACATGGCAAAGCTGTCCAATCGCAAGTGTTTGAACACACGCTCTTTTGCTGTACATATTCGGTAAACGAGCTCGTGTAAACGGGTCCCACAATTGAGCTAAAATGTCCAACAGCAGATTCCGGGCACTCGGCTGAGGTGGGTCCGCTGCGTCCCGGTAATATGGAAGTGCACGTACCTAGGGCCTACCTGTAGGGCGCGGGCAGCGGGTGCGCCAGGCGGCGGAGCAGCGCGGGCGGGGCGGGCGCCGAGCTGCCGAAGGGTCCGCGGCGCGTGTGCAGCTCGTACAGCACGAGCGCGAACGCGTACACGTCGGCCGCCGCCGAGCCGCTGCGGATCTCCAGCGACGTCGGGAAGCAGTCCTTGCCCCACCCGGCCGACCGCAGCAGCTCCGGCGACTGATACGACAGACCTACACAAATAAGTATCTTGTAGTAATACATATTATGTAACAACTCTCGACCACCTTACACACTAGTTCTCCTTTCTTTTTCAGACTTTTTCGTCCACAAGTACTTCTGTATCCTTAATAATAACTTGCTTATCGATATTTAAGATGGAAATATAACATTTAAACGCGTCGCCATGATTCGCGTGGGCACCCGATGTCGATACATCACACGTCTTGTCGTATTCCACTACTTGTGCCAAGAGGTTCAAAATAATGTCTCCAAAAAAGTTCTCGAAGCACTGGCGTGTGGCGCCGTGTGTTTCCTAGACACAAACTGCGCGTAATGCATCGGATGGCGTGTTTACAACACATCGATCTGGATCAACTGGATATCGTAGCGTGGGACTGGCACGTAGCGTATTAACTTTTGCCTATATTAATTATACGAAATTAATAGGACGAATACATGGCGTCGAGTGACGTTTTAATAGTATGTATGTTTTCACCTTTAATCTCTTCTTAATCACCTATTTGGTCGCGTTCTTATGCCACACATTCTACCTATAACTTTAGTAATACTAAACATGACTAATGATTATCCTCGGCAATAATATATTTAATTTTTAATATCTTTATTTAAAGATATGTTTCCTCTTATTTGACAGATGACGATGTTACATTTTAAATAGATATTCAGACTAAAGTAGCTCTAGTAGTGCAACCACTTAAAAAGGGTCCTATCGTTTATTTTTTCAGTTGCTTTTTTATGATGTGCAAAGTAGGGGGTTTGCCTGGTGGTAAGAGACAACCGTCAGCTATAGATGCCACAGATGTTTTTAGTACGTCGCTTTCCTATGACCGCTACCGTACCTCTAGTATGAAATATGACAATGATGAGCATTGACGCTTTGGCGGTAAGAATAACTTACTCGGTTGTAAGCTGCTACAAAGCATCTAAAATGACAATGTGCATATATCTGTAAGTAAAAAAAATGTTTCTTACTATCAATATGTGCTCTCAAGGCGATCGGGTCTGATGGCGGTACTTCCCCCTTGCGGAACTCGCGGAGACCGAAGTCTGCAAGTTTCACCACCCACCTCGCGTCCACCAGGCAATTGGACGGCCGGAGAGCGCCGTGGTATTGAAGGGGAGACTCGTGAATAAATATCATACCCTAAAACCAAATAAGTTTTGTATTTCACCGTAGTTCGAAATAATTATTATTGGCATTTGGTGAAATTTCATTAAGAATATAAGTTCAAAGGATATAACACTGTACCTCGAAGAGGTAGGCAAATGTACATCCAAAACACCTATTACTGTTTCTCATTAGCTATATTCAAATTCAAAGATCAGTTTCGCTTCTCTAACAATTGTGGTACTTGTGTGAGAGTTCTGTTTCATATCTATTTATAGGTATTACCGTACTCATGTTTACCTGACGTTGAAACAGTAACCCTCTTTAAGTAAGTTGATTATCCAAATTAGACAAGACAAACGGCAGTCATGGACACCACAAAATGCCGCTATAAGACAACAGTTGTGTCCTATCCGGGCGAGTCACTGTATGGTCTCAGTTATAGCGGTTTTTGCTGGATCACCATTGCTCACCTCTTATGCTTATTTCTTTCTTTTTTTAGGTTTTGGCCTATACGTTAGTATTTTGCCATTAGTCAAGTAGAAATTTGGGTCAAATTTTATATCAATTTTAATCAGTTATAATTAGGCATCACTCATAAGTTGTCAGAAAGTCACGTCAGGCTCTTGGGTAAAGCGGTGGCCTCATTACTCAAGCTCATGTAATGAGATTTGGCGGTAACGAGGAAATACACGATAAGCTAATTTCTTCATGCTTGTTTTATTTGTGCGCTTTCACTGAACAAAATTGTACAAAATGCCACCAAAATTTACTAATTTCACTCAATATCAACACGAAATTCAATAATTATGACTTCAAAACTTTGACCATCTATTCTTCCTCTTATGCTTGGCAAGTAAGTATTTGTCCAACTCTTTAAAAAAATAAACACAGGGAAATTCATTGTTTCTAAGTATCAATAAAATAAATGTACTTAGACACAACAACATTTTTGTGATCTGAGCCTTTACCATGAGTTGCTAATTGCTAAGATTACGTTCAGTAATTTACGATACGAAATGTATAGCACCTTCAAAATTTTCTGTTAGTTGCCAGTAGATGCCTTGTTTATAAACATAATTTTAAGAAGATGCTAGCGAGTACAGCGCCGCAAACTCGTGGTAAGGGCACTGCTACGATCGTGGTTTCGACTTTTCGAAATTGAATTTCACGGTGAAACTGCTAAACCCATTTAACCTAATGTTGAAAGATACATATGATATGCTATTTCTTCTGAGCGCTCATGTAGACTATCTTTTAAACACAAACTTTTTAACGTAATCGGTAAGAAGGGATTGAAAAAGCGCCACAAGTTTTAGTCTTCAGAAGCTGATAGTGTCAGTAGGTTGCGGGCTTAAGTCCAGTTAGAGGTGAAGATTTTTGTCTTAAAAAATGAAAACTACAAAAACATTCTACGTGTAGATTGTAGAAGTCTATCAAGTGAGAAAAAGATTTACGTTTTTAAATTAGCTACATTTTATCAATATAGGAGAGTGTTCTATGTTTACTCACCCTTATAATGTCACCTACAAGTGACGCAATGAACATGTTGTCTAGTTTTATATCCTCATTCTCCAGAATGTCCTGCAATAAAAATATGGTTTATTACTTAAAGTATGGGAAGGTACACGAGCAGACGGATTTTTAGGAGGTAAGAATCTACGTCACCCAACAATGTCACCTTCATTTGGTGACGTGAAAATTTTACTGATTATATGAAATCCAGGTTTATTAATTTTATGAAATTTAAAATGTCGACATAATGACTGATTAAAAATAAAACACAAAGTGAAGTCCCACTATGTGATAGGTGGCAGTGTATCTCGGGCAATGTTGTTTTTAGTATAAAATTGAAAAATGTATTTTTTTATGCTTGCCTGACTTTGGGATCGAATCCTAGATTTCATGAAGTCAATTCAACACCAGTAGGGTTACTCTTGAATCTCGATATCATGCGAATTGGAAATTGGAATCGAATATGTCACTTCAGGTTCTTTTGAACACAGAATTAGGGGATTATTAACATTTAGTTACAAATAAATTCAACGAATAGGATAAAATAATTTACTATTTACTATTAACTAAATAGTAATAATTCGCCAGTATTGTGTTCAAGAGTACCTAAAATGACATATTCGATTCCAACTTCCAATAATGCATGAATCGAGCTTCCAGAGTAACCCTACAGACCTTGCATCTACTACCTACTAGACTACAATTACAGGGGCGGTAGAGAGAAAGAGAGAGACGATGAGTTTTTGAATACGCTAAGAATAATTATGTACAAAAATCGGTTACCTTGAGGCTGCCTCTGGTGCAGTATTCCGAAAGCGCACATACATTGGGCGGCTCTATGCAGGCACCGACAAAACCGTTGACGTTATCGTGCTGTAAGTCTCGCATCTGTATCAATAAATAACTAAATTAACTTATGCTTATTGCTAGTACACCTAGTGTGTTCTTAGAAAAAAAAGTATCTTTACGCATATATCCCCGAAGAAGTAGGCAGAGGCACAACCAGGACACCCACGACTAGCCGAAGACACTAAGTTCCACAAAATGATAGGTGGCAAGCCTACCCCCAACCGGGCACACATTCAATCCTGAGCAACATTTTTTTTATTAGAAAATTGGAAAATCCAAATTTTCTTTTTGTTGCCCGATCCGGGAACCAAACCCGGGACCTCATGCAGTCAAGTCTATCACCTGAAACTACTAGATCACAGAGGCGATTGATGTTCTTAGATTCTGTCATAATTTCAGCTCTTATCCACTATTGAAGACAGATCTCCACCGGTGACCCGCCCTATCTCTCGCTTCAAAGCCAAGTCTGCCACTTACGTTGGGATTATCGCAAATTCGGCTTCACAAAATTTCATCCATAACAAATCCACACCAATTTCGTACGGAAAATTACTGATGTATGTAGTAGATCCACAGATTTATTTGGATTTGCTTGGTTCGATTTTTCGTATGGAATTATTCTGAAAGTATGTGGCGGGCCTAACTCTATGTTCCTTAAATGCAACGCAAAATGTCACCTTATTCAAAAGAAATAAAGTTGTAGTTTGAAGTAAACAGTAAGCTGTTCTAATATAATACTGTTTTGAGGCATTACAGTAATGGGTCTTAGTCAACGATACTAATAGTAGAAGATCCGAACCTAAGTCGACCTTCACCGAGCTGATAATAGAAGAAAATGTATTTTAAAATAAATGTAGTATATCACAGAATATATTAAAAATGGGTTGCCAAAAAAATCCTGGACAGAATATTTTTAATTATTTATTAAAAAATGATTTTTCATGAAATGTTGCAACATCATGATAATAAGAAAATATTATTCTGACGTAAAATATTAAACATATAAAATGTGGAGACGTTGGGGTGCCTATTATTTACTTGGACAATCTACTGGGTTGCCGGGTATAAACAGGTATGTCGATATCAGTTACTTTCACTGATTGTGATAATATTAGTTTGTTATGCATTTTTTTTGTACAATTGAAATGTTAGTTGCCTCAAGATAACACGTATTGTTTACTACACAGAGGGTAGTAGAGCTACCTCTAACCTCCATAGTGTAAGTACCACGCATGCGCACTTTCTTATATTCAGCGTCCCACCAGACACCACGGCAATGTTCTTTATTATTATACTGTAACTTATCTCGGAACTCTCTGTCACTCACTTCCACACGCGTGGAAATTTAAATCTTTAAAATTCGGCAACCTATATTAGGACCGAATTTTTTGCAGGCAACCCTGTATCAATGTGTTTGCAATAAAACAGCGCTTACGTTGATATAAAATTTATTCTATTATCCAATCAATGAAAGTAACTGATATCGACATACCTGTTTATACCCGGCAACCCAGTAGATTGTCCAGGTAAATAATAGGCAACCCAACGTCTGCACATTTTATATGTTTTATATTTTACGTCAGAATAATATTTTCTTATTATCATGATGTTGCAACATTTCATGAAAAATCATTTTTTAAAAAATATTAAAAATATTCTGTCCTGTTTTTTTTGGGAACCCATGATATACTACATTTATTACAAAATATATTTTATTCTATTATCAGCTCGGTGAAGGTCGACTTAGGTTTGGATCTTGGACCATAATACATAGAAATACTTAAATAGATACTAGAATAAATTGAATAAACACCCAGACCTGGAAATGTAAAATCTAAATGTTCTAAATGTTCATCACACAAGTACCTGCCCCCGTCGGGAATCGAACCCGAGCCTCACGGTTAGTTACTCTAGCCACTGTGTACGCTAGCCACTCGACCAACGAGGCGGTTGGACAAGTGACCTTGCAAAAACCACCTAATTCGTAACTAGTTCAAAAATTAATCAGGTAAGGTACAGTTATCCATGTACAGGCGGACTATTGTCGACAAATAAAAATAAAAATCTGTTTCATTAAATCAAATTAAAGTTTTCTAACATTTTGCAGAAATTTCTCAAGCAGCAAACATTTAAGAAAAGCGTGTAAAAATTAGATAAGTCCAGAGAAAATAAAGACCGTTTAAACTGTTTTTAGTTTGCGCGTCTCTGTGGTCTAGCGGTCCAGGTGTTGACCTTGACTGCTTGAGGTCCCGGGTTCGAATCCCAGGTCGGGCAACAAAAAGAAAATTTGGTTTTTCTAATTTCCTAATAAAAAAAGTTGTTTGGGATTGGATATGTGCCCGGTTGGCGATAGGCTTGCCACCTATCTCATTGTGGGACCTAGTATCTTCGGCTAGTAGTGGGTGCCCTGGTTCTGCCTCTGCTTATTTCTTCGGGGATATGGGCGTGAAGATACTTTTTAGTTTGCGAATTTTAGTTTTAGTTTGCAAATACACCAGTGACCAAAAACACTAACATTATAGAAAATTTTAAATTTGCCTTCTTTGGTTGTTAGTTCTAGGCGGGCTAAGCCGCGGGCAATGGCTATAAATAGTAGCTAGATACCAATGTTATTCTGATTCATTAAATCTGTCAAGTGTAATGGAGTGGACGGGAGATTGTCTGTGGACTGTGGAGTCTTCAAAAGAAAATATTTGTTCAAGTTCAAACTTAATATTTGCCAAGAATCAATTCCAATTCAACAAACTATAGAAACTCCTTATTATTTGAGGAAACCCTTCTAAAAGTATTGTTTCCTTTAAGAAAAAATTATAACACAAGGAAAACTACGTTCGCATTCATTAATTGTTTAAAGAAAACATACAAGGTGATTTCCTAGATAACATTTATTAAACCCATTGTTTTCCATTTGAAGACCTTGTAAATTATCAGAAAAGTTTCCATTTTAAAAATAATAGTATCTATGACTAAAAACAGATATGGGAAATTGTATTCAGAGAATCATTTTTTAAAACGCATTGGACAATAATTACTATATTTTTGGAGAAATGCGGTTATTCAAATGCTCTCCTGCAATAATATTTTTTACTGTTAGGTATTATGTTATTATGAGTCAATAAAAGTTAAATAAAAAATAAAAAAAAATCCGACAAAAGATCTTAATTTCCTTTTAAAAAGTAAAAAAATATCCGAGTATATTTGCAGACATTCGATTAATCTTCCCACTTTCACCCCCACAGCTTTTAAATGACCTAACTGATTTTCATCAAACATGTCCAAGAATACTCGCATATAAGTTACCTTTAATACAAAAAAACTGAATTGAAATCACGGCATCAGTTCGGGAGTTATAATGTTACAGACAGACAGACAGACAGACAGACAAAAAGAGTCCTTTATAAAATGTTCTACCTTTATCATTTTAACGGTTAACGTGTAAGTATAAGTAACTGTACCACTTGCTTGCACAAATGTTAATAAAAAGCGAGAGAATGCTAGAAAAAAAATGTCTGAATACTTTCAAAGAGCATGATGATCTGTTGGAAGAACTTTAAAATGGTTATACTATGGTACATAAATATAGAATTAAAATAATTAAACTAAAATTTCATACGTAAGGCAAATACCTCCGTGTTGGTCCCGTTTTTTTCCCGTGTTGATCCGGGCTCCTTTGCAGAATAGACCATCTGCCTTCCTGCAGGCAGCTCGTAAAAGGCGAGCATAGGCTTACCGTCACTAACATCGTGACATCCTACTAGGTGGTAGAGTTTCGCAGGGAGTCGCCCGGATTGGTACCACCGCCTTACCTATTTCTGCCACCAAAACGTCCAATGCTTACCGTTGACGTGTTTCGGTTCGGAAGGTTAGGTAGCCGGTAAACTTACTTTGGCGGCCGAACATCCTGACCTCAGGTTGGCAACGCACCATTTCCACCTTTGGTGTCTCTAGACGGCGTGAATTTCTTACCATCAGGAAATCCGTCTGTATGTTTGCCTTCCATTATCATAAAAAAATATACTTTTTAATTTACAAAGGTATTATTAAGATATTCTGATTGTTGAAGATTTTGAAAGCCAATATTTTTTTTGTTTTTTGTCAGACAAAATACCCTTATTTATAACATTAAATGATCAAATATTTACCATTAACTATACACACTCTAACATATACCTATCTTCTATAGGAAACATTTCCCAGAACGCGCCTTAACGGTTCAAATATTTCCATGTATTGGTATTTGAAAGAAAAATGCTTTATGAGGATATAAAGGAGTTATCTATTGCAGCACACGACCTAATGTAATTGTAAGAGGGAAGGTACAAGAGCCGGACATAACACCGCATGAACTTTTATGTTGGTTTCATAAAATGGAAGCTTCGATTAAAAATTATGACTTTTTATGGATTTTGAAATAAAATATTTTACATTTTGTTATTTTTTTTCTAATTTTTTTTGAATAAAATTTATTAATTACTATATGTAATAAAGTGATAGAACATGTATACGTTTATTATCACTACCAACACGAAAAAAATAGATTTCTTATAAGTTTTAATGCAAAAAACAATTATTTCGAAACTATAGTTTTCTAGAAGTTAAGTTTTTAATAGCGATTTTTTAACCACGTGAAACATTATCCACTTTCAGTTATTAACAAAAAGACTGAAATATTTAACAAGAGAAACAAAAATAGTTAGCACTTGGATTTGTGTCAATTTTTCCGTTTTTTTTAAACAAAGAAATGGCTGTTGGTCAGTCTTTTTGTCCAGTGGAAGTTCGATAAAGCTTAAAACCTTAAAACGCTTTATGGTAGAGATAATTCTTTTTAATGAGCTTGCTCGTGGTTCTTTCTCAAATTTACGAGTAACGATCCGCTGTCCTTTGTTCTATGATTTTGCTATTTAACATTTGTTAACATCTAATAATACTTCGAGAAGATTATTTCTTCATTCTTAGTTAAATGTTTCCAATATAATTTAGCAATAATAAAAAAAATTACAATAATCGATGTCGACATTCAAAAAACCCACCTGTAGTGTAGCGGATTGCAATTAATACATTCGTTTAGGAGTTATGGTGCCACAAACATGTATGTCTGTTTATGTATACGTCAAAGTTAGAACACCTCTTTTTTCCGTCGGAGGTAAATAAATAAACTGTAAAATGGTCCGCGCGCGGTGTCTACAATAGCACGACGACCGTTTTCAAATCCGATTATTGTGGGGATGTGTTGAATTAGGGTGTCCAGAGTGTGTTGGCAGTGGTGGTTCATTGAGCCTTGCTATTATCGATGCCCAAAACTGTAGTCTCTCATAGTAGATAATCTAATATTGATACAAGGATTCCCGTCGTTGGTAGTTTGCGGGATAAATTTATTTAAATTGTAATGCCTAGTATGTTTTCAAATACGAGTACTTAATCCAGTTTGAAACTGTTATGGCGTTATACCCTGTTTTATAATATCCATTTTATTCAATATAAAGTATAGTTTATTCTAGTTTTGTTATTGTTTGTTTTGATTAAGTGTTAAGTTAGTAAATATTTCACAGTTAGTTCTTATTAGTTAGTTATTTCGAGTTAATAAGTTTTCTCTTAGTAGTATAAGTAGTTAAGTAAGAATATTCATGCCCGTAACCATGAAACGGAAGGCAGATGCATAATTATACTATCCGCGATTTCCCGAAGGTATTTAGTCCCGCAATGTGTTCGGTGGCAAATCTATGGGCAATCGGGCACCTATCCATCCCGAGTGACAATGTTTTTATTAGAAAATCGAAAAAAAAGACATTGTGTATATATTTGAATAAATAATTTATATTGACTTTATATAAGGACTGATACAAAAAAGTATCTTCACGCCTATATCCCCGAAGAGGTAGGCAGGGGCACAACCAGGGCGTCCACGACTAGCCGAAGATACTAGGTCCCACAACCGGGCACATATCCAATCCCGAGCAACCTTTTTTTTTATTAGAAAATTGGAAAAATCCAATTTTTTTTGTTGTCCGACCCAGAAATCGAGCCCGGGATCTCATGCAGTCAAGTCCAACAACTGAACCGCTAGACCACAGAGGCGATAACGACTGACATTAAATAAAAAATACAAATTTCCAAAGTTACATTTTCTAGTATGTATTTGGGTAAAACTATGTTATTCCATTTAAACGTAGAGTTAGTTTAGTGTTTTTGCTCAACTTAGTGATATGAATAAATATTTTTTTCAACTCGAAATACCAACCAACCAACGCCATTTTTAATTTTCTCGATGTAACAGCGGCATGGCGTATTGTGACGATAGGTAGGTTATATGTAACTAGTATCTTAATTTTGTACAAAGACTTGTCACGGGTACGTTTTTAATAATAACATGTTTAAATTAAACACCAGTATTAAATATCAAATAAAAAGTTGTCATCTAAAGTATTAAATGTTACCGCCGTCAACTCTGTAGCTACAAGTCTCCTCTTACAAGTGATGTTAGTTGACGTCACTCGAGCTTTAAACATGTTACGCTACTTTCGACTAGCTAATTTTCACTCTACAGGGCCGGTATAAGCTGTTTATGTTCCAAAATAAACAAATAAATATTCCTGCACAATTTATACAATTTGAATCTAACCCCAAAGTAACCAAATTATATGATTGGATTATATGGGTGTCTGTCAACGATTCTAATATATAGAAATATATTAATACATACCAAATGCCTGCCCCCGTCGGAATCGAACCCGAGTATCGCGGTTGGTCAGTGTAGCGTGTGCGCTATCTTAAAGAATTCGCTATCGTCAACAAAACAGACAAGACACTTATAAACTACTAGCTAACTTGGCGAACTTCGTAATGCAATTGACAAGTACCTAATAAAACTTTGCATGGGAAAATATATATATTTTTAATTTTCCTTAACATTTTCGCAGTTTTTCACTTTACAAAAATACTTATTGGGGCTTAAAAAACTTAAGAAATAGCTCAACCATATGAGCATTTCGCGAGTTTTCCATTATTTTGACATACATGTTAAATAGCAATAATTTGTAAGCGGTTGTAATTTGTAATCTGAACTTACTAAAATATAAGTTATATTTAGTATAAGTTATATTTAACATAAGTTATATTTAAGTAGGTTCAGATGCAAATCCATCTCCATATTTTATCATAAAAGTTGAGCTAGCTAATTTGGAGTTTATATACAAAGTTACACATGTATAAACAGAAACATATTTCATTTTTTCGGGCTTCAGTGAAAGCGTTATGAATGGGGATAATTTATCTCTGCAAATACAGTCAGACATGCTATTGTGAAAGAAAACTCCTCGTTTTGCGGCTGGCTAAACTTTGATGTGGGAAAACGTCTCAGTTCTTTTACAAAGGGATTTGGGGCTTAGAGGCATTTCAATGTAAATACACTTGGCCTTACTTTTATTGAGTATAAACGGCGTTTGAGCGATACGGGGGTCAATGTTTGCCTTTTTATAGGCAAGTGGGTTTTATTGCGGCTTCGAATATTGGGCACATTCTGCGTACCCGGAATCCTAATAGAAGGAAACAACACTTAATCGTTATTTACGCGAAGTGGGGGCCTGATTGGTTGTTTTAAGGAAATTGGGCAAACGAGATGGGTTTCCTATTTGTAAGGAACACAAGTCGTCTGTAGACACCAAACTTAATAATGTTGCATTGCCAACCGTAAGCTGAGGTAAAAATGCATTTATGTGAGTTAGTATACCATCACTATATACACTTTTCAAACATCATTTATACTTTTCCACAATACATGTGCATAGAATAGAATTCCAGCAAGTGTCAAAGAAGAAAAGTAAGTATAAGTTATTTTATACATCCTTCTCTACTTCGTCTTCGAGAACATGACATTAGTGAGTACTGACAATGTGTCGGCAATGCTTATTTCATCAAGAAGCTTAACAGCTTAGCCTTAGACTGGCTCCGCTAAAATGTGGCAAACGAGCAGTTGGATTTCCATCAACATTGATCGAGATAATTGATTTTATTAAACAAATACAAAAAAACTGTCCACATTTCCTGTAGCCATTGCATGACACCTGGATGGACCAAATTTGCTAACTCTTGTTTTGTTGTGTTAGATATTTTCAGGAGAAATTTCTTGAGAATAGAAAAATCGGGAAAGTAAGAAAACAATGCGTTAACTTTTCCCCTACAAAATGTTAGAGTCAAGTAATACATAGTTCGCCGGCCCGGCTACTTTTAAAAAAACACTGTTACTAATACACGATACAGACCTGGGATTAAAATTGGATTATGTTCGTATCCCAGTCACACCGGTACGTAGTAATACGTATCGTTTTGTCATATTTATCCAGGTATTTAGGTGTGAATTCCGGGCAATCGATAAACAAAACACGCTTTGACACAACACTAAAGTGAATTTATTTCCTCTGAAATAACCAATTGGGGTCAAAACGCCATTTATCCTTTCAGGGAGTTTATTTAGATCCAGTTAACCGTTAAATTGTAATCGCTGAATACACTTTGGAATTCAGAGAAGTAAGATAAATAATTTTCGATTTCCTTTTCAAATAAACAGAAGGTTGAAAATGTTTGATGGAAACTGGAAATAACAATGAAAAATATTGATTTGCGGAATATGTGTGTTGAAAAGATGTTATAATATTGTTTAAATCATAACATATTCTTTAAAATTGTTGTGTGCAAACATTTTAATATTAAGAATGCTTAATGGAAGTTACGGCCGAGATGTGACAAACATATCGCCTGCTAGTGGTATATTAGTTTACTACATTTTTCTCTGCAGCTCCTCCAGATTGGTACCTCAGCCTTAGCGTTTCCTGCAACCATTGCGTCAGTGGTCACCATTGTCCTGTCCTGTAATGGAGGGTTAGGAAACATGGCTATGTCGAATATAGGGTTATGTTATTCCGTTTGCTGATTTCCGCGGTGCTACGAAAAATCTTAAAACTACGAACGAAGCTACGAACCACTGCGACCAGCACTGCAACGTTCACGCCACGCAGCGCTATTTTATCATACTACTTAGTTATCTTCTGGTTGTTTACTAGGTGGTAGAGTGACGTTCAGAAGTGTTTCGTGTCGGTCCTCTAACATTTCGAATAGGTCGAATACCATAACTACCACCATAGCGCCATATTCATCTTCACTTCATCGCTCGCCACTGTCGTATTCCGTGCCCCAGGGTAGCCAGTAGTCATTCTCGTAAAACAAAAAAAGTGACAATGATTTGTTTACTTACAATTTTTAATTCCTTTTTGATTTCTCGATTTATATCAATATGATGTCTTCGTACTCGTTTGACGGCAAGGAGTCGGCCGCGGTAGAAGGCCACTTCAGTGAAGATGGCGGAGTATCTGAAGTCCAGGTCCGGGTTGGAGCTCAACGACACTTGGCTCGACCTGGCCCCTCCCGTGCTGCTCTTCTCCGCGTTGCCGATAGTGTTGTTGGAATTCCCAATTCCTCCCCCGCTGCTATCTTGCTAAAAAAAATTAGCTCTGAACAACTTGTGTTTTCAAGGACCACAGAAACGGTTTAAGTAATAATATCATTTATTATGACCCTAGCTCTCCACGGTTTTAAGAGATATTTGTAATTAAAATAAGATGTCTCGGTGGTCTACTGCTCCGGCATTGGACATGACTTCGCGGGTATGATTCACGGGGAAGGCAACAAAAAATGAATGTGATTTTCTTATAGAAACACCAGCACATTGTGAGACTTCGTATCTTCGGCGAGTTGTGGGTGGTTGTGAGCCTATCCTTTCGGGGATACGGGCGTATAGAAGAGAAATATCCAGGTTAGTGCCAGTTGCTATATTTGGATATTAACAACTAATTTTTATTATAATAAGAGTAATTATTAATTACATTTATATACTATTTTAATTATTAAACTAAAATAATAATTATAAATATCTATGGACAAATAGTACAAAAGGAATTTAACCCCAAAGCAAGTAAATGACATGTTTTTAAGTATCTTTATGCCCGTATTCCTTACGAGGTTGGCAGAGAGACAACCAGGCACTCACGAATATCTGGCACTTTTAGTCCCACATTGTGATATGCACTTTTCACCAACCGGGTACTTATCCAATCCTTGCCAATGTTGTTTTAATTCGAAAATTGAAAAGTTACGTTTCGAGTACCCGAGAATTGAACCTGAAATCTCACGTAGTCGACGCTATTAGACCACAAAAGGAATGAGGTTCGAAGCGACACTAATTATGTTCTGCAAAAACGTTTTCAAGTAAACAAGAGTGATATTAATCTCCTATAAAGTGCAACAACTAATAGGGCATTAACGAGCTTAGCCCAGTCGCACTTTGTTCATACCCTGTTTAGTTTAATGGGGCGTACTTGATCTCTTTTTAAATGACTAAACCTACTTTCATACTAATTATGCTCAACAAATACGTATTCAGTAGTACCTAAGGTAACTAGTATCTAGTCAGCATTAGGTATTGTTTTATGACAAGCTGCTGGATTTCCTGATGACAAAATCACATATGCATTGAACATATTGAAGATCATAAAGATGAAAGAAAGAAATTAAGTTCAGCTCGCTCCCGGGTTACCTTGCAAATATGAAAGTGGCAGAAAAAGATAAGTACCAATGTGGACTCATTGCGGGACTCTATTACATACATTTTCTATTAATTCAAGTGACTATATTATTCCACTAGTGGAAGTGGATCGCCACATGCTTAGGTGAAAAAATGCAAGTCGTGCGACTTTCACGTTAATTTTTTGAATGTATCCATGATGCTGTTGATGTATTACTTTAACATCTATGTGATAGACATAAACGAAAACACAGGTGCAACCAGACGGTACAACTGACCAATAAATCTAGAATTAATCAAGCGTTAGATATTGGTGGCAATTCTATTGTGCACAAACTAAATTTATTTTAGGTGTAGAAAAGAGATGAAACATTTTAGACTTGTCAGATTAGTCCAGACATGTCCACTTGAGACTTTTAAAATCAACTTTCTTCTTTCTTTCTTTAGGTTTTGGCCTTCACGTTAGTATTTAGCCATTAGTCAAGTAGTAATTTGCCTCAAAATTTATATCAATTTAAATTTATTTTAATTTGTCATCAGTCATAAGTCGTCAGTAATTCATGTCAGACTCTTGGGTAAAACGGTGGCCTTTTTACACAAGCTCATGTAATTAGTTTTGGCGGCAACGAGGAAATATACGATACGCTAATTTCTTCATGATTATTTCATTTGTGCACTTTCACTGAACAAAACTGTACAAAATGCCACCAAAATTGACTAATTTCACTTAATATTAACACGAAATTCAATAATTATGAAAAAACTTCGACCATCTTTTCTCTCGATGGCGCCAAACCTCAAAAATCAACTTTTTTAGAGGATTGTATTAAAAGTCTGTAGAAATTTATTGTACAAACTAATCTGACAACACTAAACGTGTTTGTCTTTTTTATTACTGCAGTTCAAAAGAGATAGCGATAATTTTAAATAGTAAATGTTCAACAAAATTACCGCCATTGTTTGACATCTGAGTAATTTGGGTGCTGATTGGAAGGTAATGAAAGTCTACGTATAAAATATTAACTAATTACCTTTTTTACTTTTTGAAGAAGTGCATAAGGCAGCGTGTAAAGAAGATGCATGCATTAGATACTCAAAAATTCACGTAGGTACCTATGTGTGGTGTAGTTGAATTTACAAATAATTCTAATATACATATAAAACATATTTTGGGCGCATTTGATCCATTTTTTGACTATTTCAATTTACGTTAAAATAACTTCAATATTGGTCTAAAGCGATGTGTAAATTTTCGGGTGAAGGTGATTTAAATAAAATAAATTCACTTTATTACATACATTTATAGAAAAATATGATATATTTAATTTTATTATATATTTTCATATTAGTTAAATTTCTACGTCCACAAAAGTAAACACCCTAAAAACCAATACTAAATATAATAGAAACGCTAGACAATGACAAATTGACACGTTGTATGTGCCAAATTGGATTTACTGCAAATTGGACCAATCGCAAATTAGATCAACAAGGAATTAAACTAATCTAGAATAGGATAAACTCACCATAAATTGATCAAGCCATAAATAAACTAATTATTGTGCATACACTTGCCTACCATAGTGATAAGACTCGAAATAAAATAAAAGTCGGTGTAGTCAATACAAAATTAACAAACTAAGAGCTGACAGAGTGGGTTCATGGGCTTTTTAATTTAATTTGGCATGACAAGATATAAAACATATGATCTTTCGATAATCAGAGTAACCACGAATTATACTAATCACGAATTAGACCCAGTGCAAAAACTTCAATTCAAAATTAGAAAACAATGCTAAATGTTTCAAGAGATATGCGGCTTAAAATCACAAGTGTTGTTACTAGGACGTAATAATTACATTTAATATTTCTTATGATTTTTGTCTACTTGTTTGCATATCACAAGACTACAGCCATTCATATAAAAGACAAGATTGAACATAAAATAAAAGACATCTTTTATTAAAATTACTATGTAGGAGTAGAAACATATATGATTGAATGAAAAATCTAATAAACTGTGGCTGTGGTCGCGAAGTCGCGGGCAAATCTTTTATTATTTACTTATAGGAAGAATTATAAAATTCTCATGCATAAACAATATTGCTGAGTGTGATAAAATTGTGCGAAAATGAAACACTCAAGCAGAAAGAAAGAAAAGGTTTATTCAAACCAGATGGGAAGCTACCATAACATGCCAACAACATATAAAAAATTCGTTTACCTACTCAGTTTGTTGGTGCGTTGGTCTTCATCAGGTAAATGTAAGTCTCTGAAGTCTATTTTCCACAATAGTGAATCGAGTTCCTGTTCATAGCGCCAGCCACGGTACAGGGCTAGTGCTGCGAGGGCCAGGAGTGCAAGGGTTCCTCCTGACGCTCCAAGCGCCCACGCTCCTATGTGATCTTTATTACAAAACAAGAACGTTATTAAAAAATACAACAGTTTTGGATATAGAAACATTTATTAGGTCATTTGCAATCATCTCTTACATCGATCATAGTCATGATTTATGACTCTGGTTATACAGAAAAAAAGTCTAAAGTAATAAAACTAAATCTGTACATAAAATTTAAAAAAAACAGTGATTGCTTTGTATCGTATACCGGATGCAGACTCCAAAACGAGGGATATTTAAAATTTTGTCGGTTTGTCCGTCCCCTTTTCACGATAAAACTACTAAAATGATTTTTAACAAACTTCGTATAGTAGTAGTTTATATCCCGGGTCAACGTTTCGAATATATTTTACTACAGGAGAACCTTTTGTTCCCATCTCTAACTACGCAAGTCTAGCTACGAAGTCACGGGTAAAAGCTAGAGTATTATTATTTAGTTAAATTATTATTTCTGTTGTTATCAATTGCTAAGCAGTATAAATTAAAACACATGAAATAGTAGTAGTAATAGGAGAAAGCGACGCACTGATAATATCTACAACACATTATATAGGAGTCGTTTATCTCTTACTATCAGGAGAGCTATTGCTTGTTCCAAATTTTCTATCATATATCCAAATAAGTATAAATACAGCATTATGTTCATAAAGGATTTTTCATTTACGAATTCATACATTTACATTGAAAACTACCCGACCGGCGAAATCATTCATTTGGCACACAATACTCACTACCTATCGTGCAGGGGTACTTGGCGTGAATATATGTAAAATGACCTGTATTTTTCCAAATTCAAATGTTTCCTTATATTCCGGATTTATAGTTATTTGGTCACTTGGATTAGAATCGTTAGGTCTGTCATTTCTAAACTATAAAATATAACATGTGACAAAAAAATACGGCACAATCTGCGATACACATACTTAATACTACAAATTATAAAATCAGCACGGACTACTTGCTATAGTCCAATTCACATTTTGGATCTTACCCTTCTTCAATGGGAACACCTTCTGGGAGTGGAATAAAAAGTAAACTACCTCGGAACATAAAATATCTACCAATCATATTTCGTTACGATAAATTCAGTAGAGTCGGTGTGAATCGCAGTCATGATACATTTGGTTCTAAATTTGCTAAATATGTGCTCTGATGCCCCTTTTCAGTCGTCAGCATTTATTGTTTTTTAATGTATAGAATCCACTCGTCTGCTGTTTTATTATAAGTATAGACACGGTTATAAAGCGACGAGCTTCTATCGAAACGCAGCATGGAAAATCCTAAGAAATTTTACGATTATTAACACCCAGCTTTAGACAATTTTGTAATTTTACATGTTTAGATATTAAACCAAGTGTAGTAGTACTATATGAATTATGCGCCCTAGGCTATATTCGTCAAGCTTCGGAAATCCGAATGTATTTTAAAGATATCTATATAGATTTCTTAAAAATAAAAATATAAAGTGTAAAGCGGAAGCGCATAATTTAAATAGTACTACTATACAGCTTTAAAATATACCATGATGAAATATTTCACAATTCTATTTTACGTTTTAAATTATGAAACACAATCAACAATTCCCTTTTGTACAATTTTCTGTTGTAATTCATGCAAAATGAAACGTTAGCGATAAAGGAACTTTTATGTTTATTGATAGTAGTTGTATCAGCGAATAACTTCAGCTCAATTTTGAAAGCAATTGCTCCAGGCTTTATCTATATGACTCTAACATTATTTTGATTGTTACTTTTCATATCAAAGGAACTAAGAAGACAGGCACTTCAAAGGATCTTTAGATGGCAAGAAGACCAAGAAAGAAGAAAGACAACAAAGATGTTAGTAGTGGTTGGCTATCTTAAGATTGTGATGAAAACGTCTTACATAAAAAACAAAATTGAAATATTTTGAAAAAGCCCACGATGGTTAAAAAAGTACGGTAATTGAAAAAGGATAAATAATTTAAAACCCCCGACTTAAACGACCTACGCTACGAGAGATAATTAACGTGAAAAAGTTTTTATATTAGTTCATTTAATTTCTCACACATAAGAACACCAAAGTATTCTTTTTGAAATGAAATGAAATGAAATAAAATGAAATGAAAATTATTTATTTGCGGAATATGTGTGTTAAAAAGTTGTTATAAAGATATTTAAGAATACAACATATTCTACCACATTGTGGTGTGCAAATATTTAGTTAATTTTAAAAAGTTACTTATTTCTATAAAAATGTACATTTAAATCACAGCCCTTATTTACATTTTAATAAACATTTTATTTATTTATGAACATAAGTTTCATAATTTGTTATAAATTAATTTAAAGGTAGATTAATTTTTAGTCCTATCTACCGTACACTACCGTACTTTCATAGCTCTTTACTACGTATCTTCTTGGCTCTTGAAGATCTAGATGTAGCAATAACATAGTTATTCTAGTTCCTATGAACTTAGTAAGAAAATCTGTCGACGGCTGCCATCAATATTTTAAATAATAACAATAAATAGGCTGAGCGATAAATTATCTCCAAATTATTCACGTTACTACTGAACTAAAGAACCAGTTAATTTGATTGCGGCCCTTTTTTGGAATGTTAGGTACGGTTAGGTTAGGAGGTTTTATCATGGCGGACCGGGGGCGCAAGAAGGCGGTTCCTACGCCTTCAAAGCGCCTCCGATGCGGGGCTGCTGGGGGGAGTCGGGGGACTTTCCTCGGCCAGCACGGTTTCGCACGCCTGGAGGGCGACTCCAATGGCCGGAGTCGCTCCTCTTTCAGCGCGGGAGGAGGCCCAGTGAAGACCGGGCCGTCGCCGCAGAGTGAGATGGTGAATGCCAACTCGATCCCATCTCGCTCCTTGCCGGGTGGCAGGCGATGACCTCGTGTGGTTTTTAGTCGGTTCGAGTCCGACATAACCCGCTGCTCTCCCCCTAGAGCGGTGGGTATCCGGGGGGATTTTCCGCATAAAAAAAAGGAGGTTATATGACGGAGAGACTGAGTAACCGGGGTCAGGGCAGGGCCCCCGCATAACCACAGAATTTTGCATAGTTGCGCAGAAACGGGTATCCATGAGGATTTCCACACGTTTTAAAAAAGGTGGTTTTTATCATTATCCGTGTACTGGACTCTGATCATGATAAAATGTATAAGGAACCAACTAGGAATCATTTTGAGTTAGTTAAAAACTGCACCAAAGGCATCTTTGTTCGTAATCATGGCGATCACATTACGTATTAGCAGTCCATAGTATAAATTTATAAAAAAAAGTCGCTTCCTCTGTCCCTATGTCCATTTGTAAGCTTAAATCTTTGAAATTACGCAACGGATTTTGATGCGATTTTTTTAAATAGATAAAGTGATGAAAGATGAAAAGTGAGAAAGGTTTATACATATGTAATATTTCATAACCGTGCGAAGCCGGGGACGGGCCGCTAGTTAAATATATAAAGAAAATAAAATCTAAAAAAAATAAATAAAAGAAAGTAATCAATACTTAGAAGGGCTATTATGGCTGTAAAATAAATTTCCCTGTAACTCTTTTAAGTCTAATTTCTTTCGCATTTAATCCTATATAGCTTTAGAATTCAATCCTTCATGACATTCGCGACACGTTGTTGCCGTCTTTCTTTTGGAAAGCTGTCAAGGAGCATTTTTATAAGTGATCAATTTGATGGCAAATTAATTTTAAGAATTATATATTAAAAAAAGATGCTTTGTTGTATCTTATCTAGCCGACCCGGTGAACTTCGTATCGCTTGACATTAACAGCTACTAACAGTTTGTATGGATTTAAGCGTCGTTTTTTTTAATTTTCCCTGCAATTTTCCCAGTCTTATTTTCATAAGAATCTTCTCCTGACAATAACTATCTCAACAAAAAATAATTTGCAAAATTAGTTCATCGGTTCAGGTGGGAGGAGATGACCATGCGAAATAGAGATTCATTTTGATATATATAGATATGTCACATATATTTTAAGCGTCCACTATATGTTGGGTTCGCTGAAAGAAATATATTATAACCTTCCTCCTCGTGTAATTTTATGTCTGACAAGTTTTTTGTGTGTCCAGTTTAATAAATAATTAAATAAATTGATACATCAAAAGCAGTTACTAGTTACAATTTGAAATTTAGTCGTAATTTCACAATATTTGTAGTATTTTGACTCACACTACTATTAGGTCGGGACAAAGGTTTTTTGCACTTTAACCCAAGTGAGACATCACAAACGCTTGACCCAACTTTGTTCTACATTGTCTGTAATAAAGACTGTAGACAATGTAGAACAAAGTTGGGTTAAAGAAGCGTCCCGATTTTTTGGGAGCCTGTGTAACATATATTTTCCTTATTCTTTGTAACAAAACTTCAAAAAGTTTTGAATATCTTCCTAACATTCCCTTATTTTGTCGGGCAGAAAATAAATTAAAGCATAGCGGGATATTGTTTTTATAGATAAATTTTTACTTACTTGAAATGTCGTATAAGTAATTAAAGACCAGGTACAAGCGATAAAAATGGTATTATAATTAAATATAAATAGTACCTACCAAACTTTTAATACTTACCTTTAATACTATTAACCAATAATTTTATTTACCAATAGTTTTGATGTTGGTTTATGGCTTGATTTATATTTTAACTATTAACCGAAATAAAAAAAATAGTACCTACCCAACTTTTAATACTTACCTTTAATACTATTAACCAATAATTTTATTAACCAATAGTTTTGATGTTGGTTTATAACTTGTTTTATATTTTAACTATTAACCGAAATAAAAAAAATAGTACCTACCAAACTTTTAATACTTACCTTTAATACTATTAACCAATAATTTTATTAACCAATAGTTTTGATGTTGGTTTATAACTTGATTTATATTTTAACTATTAACCGAAATAAAAAAAATAGTACTTACCAAACTTTTAATACTTACCTTTAATACTATTAACCAATAATTTTATTAACCAATAGTTTTGATGTTGGTTTATGACTTGATTTATATTTTAACTATTAACTGAAATAAAAAAAAATCCGGCAGCTAAAGGGTTATGACGATCGCGTTTAAGAAAAAGAAAATCACCCAGGCCTCATACAGAATACACAACAGGGCCATGATATAAATATAATAAGAAGTTTGTAAAGTATAAACATTCCAATTCAATTTGTTACTGGAAGACAGTGTTCACAATGAGGAGATATGAAAAGGGTTTGACGACGAGTCCCAGTATTAAATTACAAAGAGAAAATTTTGTTCGACAAATTATGATTTTCAGAACTCTATACGAACGACCCGAGCTATATCTCCGGACCGGGTTCATGGAATAGATTCTAATCTTTATTGTAATAACGAAATATCTATTTTAATAAATTGTTAATTTTTCCGAAATAGGAACATGTTTAGGATTAGTCCTATACTACTGCTTTTCTCTAAGCGTCTCGTAAGAGCCGTCAGTCGGGTTATCAGTTATACGGACATACTACTTTTCACTCGAGTTACAAAACATCCTAAAGTCATCAACGCACCGTAATCAGCTTTGGTGTTTATGGGTGCATTGCCTATAGAACCAAAAGTTAGCAACGGTCTGGAACATATTCTAAAGTAACGTCACGCCCATATCCCCGAAGAGCTAGGAGGCAAAACCAGGGCGCCCACTACTAGCCGAAGTCACTAAGTCCCATAATGTAATAGATGGCAAGTCATATCCAATCCCGAGCAACGTTATTTTTATTAAAAAATTGAAATTTCAAATTTCCTATTTTTTATTGCCTGACCCGGGGATCGAACCCGGAACCTCTTGAAGTCAAGTCCGACGCCGGACCACTAGACCACTAAGGCCATAACAGGTTCTAAACGACTAAATTAGTGTAAAGTGAATATGATCATATTGTGTTTGAATTTGGTCAGGTAATTATTTCATTTAATAGCCTGCAAATTATCAAAAATAAAAAATAAGATTAATTGCTTGGTTAATCAAGTATTTAGCGTGCATACTTGACGACGCCTATCGGCAGGGTCCGGGGTCGATTTCCTATCATGTAAATATGTAAAGCCGTGTAGTAGGATGCAATTACAAACAGTGAAAAATCTCATGTGTTTAGAACTACACGCCCTATCAATTTTTATGAAATGTTTTATAAGTATATTTGGTAGGGTCAAGATTACACAGTACCTATATTTTATACCGTAAAGGAATGACTGATGTATATATGCAAAGCAATTGTCGGGTAAGCTAGTTACTATATTTTTTTGGTTTATGCAATATTTCTCAATTTAAACAATTTCTCCAGATTTAATACTTAGTCCGCATAATCCAAAAATCAATACAAAATTTTAGCTACACGTTTTAATACAAATAACGAACTACTTAGACTAAGTAACTAAGTTTTCTGTGTGTATTTAAGTTGGTAATGCAATAAGTGTGTTTTCTATAGTGTTTTCGTGTAGTGGCGGGGGGTAGAGTCCCCAGCGGGGTCGTATGCTCGATGGCTGCTGTACATTGCTTGTCGCTCAACTTACAATGACTTTATAAGCCACGCCACTTACACTCACTTACCGACATTGTACGTAATGTTTCACAGCTACACTATACAGCTTCATTTAGCTACAACCTCTATCGAAAGCAAACTGCTTTTAGTAATAGATCTTTGTCACTCTTCAACCAGCAACCTCAAAATATAGAACTACATAGTATAAAACAAAGTCGCTTAATCTGTCCCTTTGTTTGCTTAAATCATTTAAAAGTACGCAACGGATTTTGATGCGGTTTTTTATATATATAAAGTGATTAAAAAGGAAGGTTTATATGTATATTTCATAACCTTGAGAAGCCGGGAAGAAATTATAAAATCAATCAAACATACTTCGCGTATAGAATAGAATAGAAAATATTTTTATTCATATTCAAGTTACAAGAGGCGGTTGTGAAGAGTCTATATATTTACTAATCTCTGATAATACTAAAAACTGCCACCGGATCGGAACAATATGTTAAGTATGGAAGTCTGTACACCCTGAATATATAGGCTTAAACACGTAGCATTGGGAAATACTCATACATAATCAAATGTCATTACACCCACTCAGTAACTAAGTTATTTTGCGTGTATTAAGGTTGTTAATGTAAATGTATTTTCTGTATTTTCGTGTATTGGCGGGGGGTAGAGTCCCCAGCGGGGTCGTGTGCCCAATGGGGTACATCGCTAGTCGCTCAGCTTACAACGTTTTTACAAGCCAGGCCACTTACACTCACTTATTGACCTTGTACATAATGTTTCAATCACAGTACTATACAGTTTTAGTTATTTTATCGATAAATTCTATCAAGCATAATAATACTTACTTATAATAAAACTGCAGATGAGTGAATTTTGAACATTAAAGATATTTAAAAAGAATAGATGCAGCCACCTTAAAAAAAAGAGCAGAACACATTTCTACCATTTTTAGACTTTTCTTTATCGTGACCGCGACTCACGCCGAATCTACTAAACCAATTGTAACGAAATTTGGCTGGTGAGTACTCTATGTTCCGAGAAAAGTCTCACTAAAGGGTTTCCTGTAAAAGCGGGAGCGTTTTTTATTAGTAGTATGTGCTTTATAGATAGCCTCGTAATTTTTTCTAAGTCATAACAATATTTAGTACAAAGTGATCCAATACATTTAAATCCGGAATGTAGAGAAACATTTGATTATATAGATCATACACATTCATTACTTTAAGCCAAGTCCCCATGTATGGAGTGTCAAATGATCGAAGTTTGCCAGGTCGGCAAGAAACAAATATTCACGGCAAATACGTTGTCAGATTTATTTTAATTCTATTTATATGTAATAAGAAATCAGCTTAGCCCTTTTTTGAAAGAAAATTTCGCGTATCGATAAGTATGAGATTTGGTATAAACTATATTTGGTAAAATTTTAATAAGTCATCGAAGTCTGCCAACCGAAACTATACTTTATTAAAATCGTGACTAATTTAAAAATAGCAATTATGATTACATACTTAATTAATCAACATGGAATACTTACTGACACACTTTTCCCCTCGGAAACCGCAAGGAGGCTCTGACAGTGGCACCCGTCCACCTGGCCATCTCATGTCCCGCTGAAATCTTAATTCCTGAGAAATAAAGCGTCAACATTACATAATTAAACATATTAGTGAGCTATTATGAATATTAAGAGGAATGCCTGGCAATTGATCCGCCTCGTTGCTCGAATGGCTAGCGTACATGCCTAACTACAGCGACCAACCGCAAGGTTCGGGTTCGATTCCGACGGGGGCAGGCATTTGTGTGATGAACATTTAGATGTCTGCATTTTCCGGGTCTATGTGCTTATTAAATTTATCCTGGTATCTATTCAAGTATTTCTATGTATTAGTATCGTTGACTAACATCCATTACTCAAGCATATCATTCGCTTACTTTGGGGTTATATTCAATTTGTGGTTTGGGGTTATATGTCCAGGGATAATTATTTATTTAAACTCTCATCTGTCCTACTCATCCTCCATACGTACATAGGTTAGGTACTTAATATCGCTATTAATTATATTAGTGGAAGACAGCTTATTTATACAAAGATATCCTAATAAGTCACATTATCGATGGTTAATATATCTATCGATATCTAGATCATTAGTTGTCAATCAAAATCGCGTACGGACGCTGTTAATTATTAAAATTATTTAATAAACGTTTTCGATCTACTCAATTATCGAATTTAGGTTAACGCCTTCTTGAGTAATTAAGCTTACTGGAATTTCCTTTAAACACATGAAAATACTCAGGATAGAGTCAATAAATATTCAAATGAAATGAATAAACACATGTTGTGTATTCAGGAACGTGATAATCATAAAACGTTGAATAAATCCATTAAACGAAGAGACATTTTGTGTTTATATATGGTAACTGAAATGTCTGATTCCACCTACAATGACGTACGTGAATAGTTTATGTATAATTTTATATATTTTGGTTATTTTGTCGAAAGTCTCAGCAAATGCCATGCCCACATACCACTGAATATGAATGAAGATGAATAGCTATGTTATGTAAATCTGGTTTTTTATGTGCTGTAGGTAAAAGACAAGCCTTTCTGAAATATGTGATAAAAGAGTTTTTATTTCGTAGCAAGAAGTTTTACTGAATGGGGTGTTAATAGAATTAAGTGTTTCAGGCTCATCTTGACAGTTCTCTCTTTAAAGGATACTTTTACAAGTCTAAAAATTATGTCAATTTTCATATAGTTAATAATAAATGGAGCGTTAATATAATTTAATTTAAAATGTTTTCCCAATAAAAAATACTTTTTTATGTAAAAGCTTCGTGAGACTTTTCAATTCTATAATTTTTTATAAGTAAACTATTGTAGGCAAATAAAAACTTTTGAAAATATTTTGACAGATTCAATTCCATGTTTCTGTTTTTACGACCTACATCAACAAATTAACTAAGGCAAGATAGGGCTACTTTTTTTAGATTAATTACCAAGCAACCACTGTCATTTTACAATAAATAACAAGGATATCTTGGAAACAAGGATATTTTTCCATGAGGCCTGTGAAAATTGGCCGATAGTCAAGGTTTGCGCATGGTCCAAACGCGAAAGACATGTTTTACCCTTTTGGTTAAGAATGAAACTTTTCTAAGGATTACCCTTTACTTTTGAAGTTATACTTCTTTTGGCGCGTTATGAAAAAATGATGAGGGTAAATTTTTACGATGCGCGCGCACACCGTCACGAAAAACCGACATGATGAAGTTAGCTTGAAGTTAGCTATAGATAACATTTTAGTTTTTAAAAAGATTTTTATCTTATTAGGCCGAAGAAGTATAACTTCTAACGCGTGTACATAAGTACACACACACTTTTTTTTTTAATTTTCAAAAATTATAATAATTAAAAAAACCAATTGAAACTTAAAAAATAATTTTTGGTAGTTGATAAAAAATATTTGTTTGTTGTAAAATTTTGAACGGCTGAGCTATTGTCATCAAAAATGTATTACTTTTTTATAAAAAAATACAGTATAAGTAAATATATACATGAAGGAAAGTCAGGTAGATGTCGTAAAAGAAATACACATTACCAAAAGTCATAAAAAATTTGAATAGTGCATTTAGCAGTTGGGCAATATGGTTGTGTCACATTTCTACGTCGAACATTTGCAACCATGAACATGTCATGTCCACAGCTCATAATAAATGATTATGGCTGAAACATATTGTTATTGGCCACTATAATATCGTTATCGAAGTGAATAACTACACACTTATTCATAAAAATACGTAAAATACAGGTATTGTATCTGTCGCTGTCTGTCATTTGACATTTTTATATTAAAAGTAGTGTAAAAATGACAAAAATAATGTAACTAAACTATCTTTTATATTTAATAATATGTTGTAGTTAGCATGCTACAAAGTAATTTCAATCAGCACAAATAAGAATTTAAGCGTAGTAAAACTACAAAAACTCGACGATTTCTCTATCTCATATACGTATATACTCAAAAAAAAAGTATTTTCCTCGATATTCTTGAGATTCGGGTTTTTTGTCATACAGCCAGACTTTGTGGCAATAAGGCATCGGAAAAAAGTCTTTTAAATAAATAAATATCTTTTAAAATCGGTTTACAAATGACGGAGAAATCCAATAACATTCCTAAAAATATAGGAGTCGAACACATAACCGCCTCCTTTTAAATTTGGTTAAAAATAAATTGATGATACTTCAACCTAATACTGCGAGGGGAGTGAAAAATGGGGAATTGACCTGGCGGTATTCAGGCTCCGGGTTATATTGCAAAAGTTTTCCGATATTGGACATTGAATAAACTTTGTAGAATGTCCGGAATTTTAGGAATAAGAGCTAAATTTTACGCTTTTTGGGATTGCATACACAAAGGCTGCTTATCAATCACGTGACTACTTATTCTCCAACATTTAGTAGTTACTAGCGGCCCGGTACGTACTTCGCTACGTATATGACCGTATGACACCATAACACAACAAAACAAAAAAGTAAAAAAACAACTGAAAAAATTTTCAATAAGACAGCACTATTCGCATTTGAAAAAAAATCAATTTGACTGAAAAATACTTATTAACAAAATGATTTTTAATTGAATTCATTTCTTACAAAAAATGTGATAAATTCATTTATCACATTTTTTGTAAGAAATGAACCGCTTCAGACCGATTTTATGCCTCGTATCGCTTCTGTGGTCTAGCGGTCCGGGTGTTGGACTTGACTGCATGAGGTCCCGGGTTCGAATCCCGGGTCGGCCAACACAAAGAAAATTGGATTTTTCTGATTTTCTAATAAAAAAATGTTGGTCGGGATTGGAAATGTGCCCGGTTGGCGATAGGCTTGCCACCTATCACATTGTGGGACTTAGTGTCTTCGGCTAGTCGTGGGTGCCTTGGTTGTACCTCTGCCTAACTCTTCGGGGATATGGGCGTGAAGATTTTATGCAAACTTTACATAAACCATCTACTAAATAATCCGAACAAAGGCTAAGCATTTGGTTTGGATAGGTGAGCCCTTCTTGAGTTATGAAATTATAACGAAAAGTGGCATTGATTTTTATATTTATAAATTTACCAGTATGTGCATTACAATATTTATTCTGGGTGGTAGAGATTTGGTTCGCCTCTGTGTTCCAGTAGTCCGGTGTTGGCGATGATTACGTGAGGTCCCGGATTTGATACCCGGGTCAAACAACAAACATGTGTTTTTTTAATTTACTTATTTCTAACCTGATATTAAGATACAACTATGACTTATAAACATCATAGTTGTTGTAGGTGCGTTGTTGTCTTGTAACTGGGGTGTTAGGTCTAAAGTACTAGTCCATTGGCTACTTTCTTTCCTAGGCCGGAATACAACAACGCCAAACACTGAAATTAAGACAGTAGGAATAGATAAGGGGGTGGTGACAGTACTCTGCCACCAGTGGTCTTTTTGATGCCCATTTAACCTATTCTCGCCTCTTACAAGCTACCAGCTGGTTGAATATATACAAAAGACCTGGAACAATACGACCGGTTTTTTCCTTTTTATAAAATACGTCGGTATTTAATGGGATATGAGAGCGAACGAACGCACGATTTTCCTGGTGGTAAGAGACAACCATGGCCTAAGCAACACCAAAGATGATATACGTTTATCGTTGTTAGGCACAATGTAAAAGTTTACCAGCTACCCTTCTCAGTACCGGAACATGATGCTGTCACTATGGCGGCAGAATAGGTAAGGAAATGGCGCTATACACGATTTTTTTTAATGTTTCTATTACACATTAAATAAAAAAACGAGATCTTTTTATTAATATGGAGCATAAAACTATCAAAATGAATTTAGAGGTTATTCCATGGTAAAATAGTAAGGTAAAACTATTACTTATTCTGTGCTGATACCTAGATATTAGATATTACTAGCTGACCCGGCAGACGTTGTTCTGCTGTATTTTTCATGTGATTTTAATTAAAAAAATGGGGTGGGTCACCCTTATCATTAAGGGGTATGAAAAATAGATGTTGGCCGATTCTCAGACCTACTCAATATGCTCACAAAATTTCATGAGAATTGGTCAAGCCGTTTCGGAGGAGTATGCAGACTAACATTGTGACACGAGAATTTTATATATAAGACTAGCTGACCCCGCAGACGTTGTTCTGCTATATTTTTAATGTGATTTATTTAAAAAAAATGGGGTGAGTCACCCTTATCATTAAGGGGTATGAAAAATAGATGTTAGCCGATTCTCAGACCTACCCAATATGCTTACCAAATTTCAGAGGAATCGGTAAAGCCGTTTCGGAGGAGTATGCAGACTAACATTGTGACATGAGAATTTTATATATAAGATATATCTAGGTGTCATATAAGTATGTTTGGTAGGCTCGGCACGCGAGGCCAGACTTCTATTAAAGGTTTTTGTAATGTCACTACTTTAAGTTTATTTACGTAGCCGTTTTATTTATATGTGATTGTCGTAATAATTTAAACATTTTTTGTAGGCTTTTGGGTTTTGTTTATGGAATATTTTTTGGTGTTTGGCTATGAAGAATTTTATATCGGATTATAGTACTTTTTTAACTAATAAATAAAATTTGTCCACCTTGTTGAATAAGTGTTTAGCAAAAACATATTTTATGATCAGCATTTATTTGTAATGGATATTCTCAGTAGATTTGAAAAGGGTAGCGAAAAAGATCAATTTTTAGGAGGGGAATTTTAGGAGTATGACTGACTTTCGGTTCAGATCAGATCAGCTCGATGTGTAAATCATTTCGAAATGTTTTCTCATTTATGCATACAAAATTTCCGCTCGATCGGGTAATGGGAAGTGGATAAGATTAAACTTTTGAGATTCCACTCGGACAAACATACATACCTAAATTAATAATATAACTAATACCTAGTAAACCTACCAAATTAAATAAAAACTTGTAAAATGGAGAAGGTTCTTAGTTCGAAATATGCTTGTAACATTTTTATAAGTTTACAATAATATGAGATTACATAAGGAATCATACATGAGAACATTCATTTATTGAATAAAAAATGTTCAAATCGAACTATATGGAATCGGTCCTACTCTCTAGTTATTTAATTGTGGAGCTCCCACGTTTTTTGAACAATGCCTGAAGTTCAAAAGCGTCATAGATTTTCGATGGTGTATCCTAAATAGCCTTTTTAATAAACAATCGTAGCACACGCGTTTAACAAGTCAGTAATAAATATTAACGTAATTGCTTTAGCGCTTTTTTTTATGTTATAGGAAGGCAAACAAGCAGACGGATTTCCTGATGGAAAGAAATTTACACCGCCTACAGACAGCAAAGGTGGTATTGGTGCGTTGCCAACCTGAGGTCGGGATGTTAGGCCTCGAGCAAAAGTAAGTTTACCGGCTAACTTACCCGCCGAACCGGAACACATCATGGCGTTATGGCGGCAGGAATAGGTAAGGCGGTGGTACCAATCCGGGCGAGTCGCTGCGAAACTCTGCCACCTAGTCGGATGTCACGGTGTTAGGGATTGTAAGCTTATGCTCGCCTTTTACGAGCTGCCTGGCAAGGAAGGCAGATGGTCTATTCTGCAAAGAAACCCGGACCAACACGGGGAATTATACTTAACAATAGGTATTTGATTGTTTATTTAAGCGAAATAATTCGATTTTACCGTAGCTACTTTGTCATGCGAAAGGGCATGCTCCGCTGGTTCGGTCATGTGGAATAAATGACAGATGAAAGATTGACAAAGCAGATATACAACGCGAATGTGGATGGATGTAGGTACCCGGGGAGACCAAGGCTGACATTTCACGATCAGATCAATCGGATATTATCCGAGGGTGGTGTCAAGAGTCTCCGAAACCGGCGTGTTTGTATGAAAAGAGTTATGAATGTGAAGGAAGCAAGACAGGTTTGTCAGGATCGTGAGGTCTGGCACTCGATACTCTCTGCCTACCCCGTAAGGGACTTGGCGTGAAGATATGTATGTATGTATGTATGTATGTACTTTGTCTTGTTTATGATATTTTCAGTATGCATTTTTATATATTTTTATCATCATATTTTGATATCCTTTGTCATCGATTTGCTTAATTTAAACTAGCTGACCCGCTAACTTCGTTCATTTGGCATGGAGTACTTTGCGAGAATCGCTGTTATGGTACAGACAGACAGACAAAAATGTAAAAATGTGTTCTGCTGCCGTCAGCTTCACCTAATTGTTTTAAATATCACCAAAGACAATGTATATATATATGAGACCTACAATTACCCTAGTTTTTGTGTGTTGGTCCGGGTTCCTTTGCAGAATAGACCATCTGCCTTCCTGCCAGGCAGCTCGTAAAAGACGAGCATAGCCTTACCGTCAGTACTACCTTGACATATGACTATGTGGTAGAGTTTCGCAGCGACTCAGCCGGATTAGTACCACCGCCTTACCTATTCCTGCCGCAATAACGTCCAATGCTTGCCGTTGACGTGTTCCGGTTCGGAGGGTTAGGTAGCCGGTAAACTTACTTTTGCTCGAGGTCCAACATCCCGGTTTCAGGTTGGCAACGCACCATTACTCCCTTGGTGTCTCTAGGCGGTGTTAATTCCTTACCATCAGGAAATCCGTCTGCTTGTTTGCCTTCCAATATCATAAAAAAAACTCAATATTTAAATTTTTACTGTGACAATCGCACATCCAGATTTAATCAGAATTTCCGGGGAACTATTTTAATGTATGACCTTGTTAATTTATTATTATTATTATTATTATTATTATTATTATTATTATTAATAATAATAAATCATCTTTATTTCACATAAACCTACAAGAGGCACTTGTGACGGGTCTATATAATAATAAATCTACCACTTATGATATTTGCTAATCTCTGATATCATGCAAGTATAAACAAGATGAATTTTTAAAATTTATTCAATGATTTTTAGTTCAGTTTTGTTACTAAAAATAGATAGATGAATAAAACACACAACAAGTTCACCCCTTGTCAAATGTCCGCATGTGTGAATATTTTTCACTATCTAAGTGTAATTGGGTACTTTCTATTCTTGTCACAGACTATATTTGATACAAAGGAATGTACAATCAGATTCCTATATTAAGTATCTTCACGCCCATATCCCCGAAGAGGTAGGCAGAGGTACAACCAAGGCACCCACGACTAGCCGAAGATACTAAGTCCCACAATGTGATAGGTGGCAAGCCTATCGCCAACCGGGCACAATTCCAATCCCGACCAACATTTTTTTATTATTAGAAAATTGGAAAAATCCAATTTTCTTTTTGTTGGCCGACCCGGGATTCGAACCCGGGACCTCATGCAGTCAAGTCCAGCACCCGGACCGCTAGATCACAGAGGCGATTCCTATATTATAGTGTTGCAAAAACTTTTTTTGTGGCATTAGGCACCGAATAAGCAGACGGGTCTCCTTATGGTAAGAAACAAGAAACAACCTTAGTATATTGACAACATAAGCAATATACATACTTGTACATAAGTTTTTATAATTTGTGGATATACATTCTGTCGAAAAGCTATCAGGAATGGATTATTTGTTTATGGTTACAAATTTTTTTTGTTGTAATTAGATTAGCGCAACTGTTTTCCATTTTGGCACGGAGTTTGAATTGCATCTGTTATTTTTATTAAACTAGCTTACTCGGCGAACTTCCTTTCGATTGAGATTAACAACTACTGCTTAAGATTAACAGTTTGTATGAAAAAAGCATTGTTTTTCTCGCTCTTCCTGTATTTTTCCCGGTTTTCTCTTTATAAGAACCTTCTCCAGACAATAATTAAGACAGCAAAAAAATACCAAAATTAAATAATAAGGATTAATTTTTATATATGTATATTTTTATATTTACATATGTATATCCTCAATCACAACAGTACCTACTTCGAACCTAGCTAACCTACTTTGAAAAGAAGGAGGTGATATGTTCGACTTTTATTTTTAAATATGTTAATCGATTTCTTCATCACTAAACTGATTTTGCTAATTCTTTTTGTTTTTGAATAAGGTGGTTTCCTTGCCACCAAGTCGGGATCTGGTGATGAAATCCCTGGTGAATTAAGAAAATAGTTTTTTTTGTATACGTAGATGATTTACTGAAATTGGAATTGGTTTCTTGCAGTTTGACAGTGCTAACATTGTGATATGGTTTCGGTTGTAAGATAATCGATAAAATTACATGTGCAACAGGCTTAACATTTCAGACTTAGATTGAAAACGCAGCGTCAACAAATCTGGTGTCTATAGTTTTTTAAAAAGGAAAATATTAAAGCTAGTCCTTGACCGATTTGTAAACCATTAGAAAATAACAGGACAGCGAATGGGTTAAGAAAATATTGATTAATATAATGTATTTGCAACTCGTGACTGTTGATATGGCAAGATGTTTGCTTAGATAATATTAGCAAGGACTAAAATTTAGAAATTGTGTAAAAGTAGAAAATCAATATGTTTATATAAGGATATTTATTGATGTAAGGATTGTCGGTAAACTAAACTTTAACGAGGTTTTCTCATAAAAAGTGATAAATACTATCTAAACAGAATGAATTACCCGATCTAACCCAATGAAAAAATAAGCAAACATATTTGTGATATGTGTGTTAGTCAACAACACCAATACACAACTACATGTCATATAAAGTATTTAAATGCAATAAAATTGCAAAAAACTAACTTTAGCTTCAATATTAGGTCGTCTCAGAAAACAATAAAAATATATTTAAGTATTAACTCCAAACGTCTGAATAAACTGCCATAAAATTTAAATATACTCGTAGGTAAAGATGAATTTTAGGTTTTAGTTTTTCTTGTCGTTGTATTTAGTCATCATTGCCATCAAAAGATACTGCTTTTGCCTTTCAATTCAATAAAAAATATTTGTTTCATTATTCGATTGTCGTTGCAGATTTGGACATATACGGAATTCTGAGATCGGTTTCATACAAACCAAATAAAAGGTTCGTTAGTTCGCTGTTGGATTTTGCTTACTTCGCCTTTTCTTTGAAAAAGAGATTGAATACTTTCGTTCGATTTCCGGAGAAACTTCTAACTAGATATCTTAAAGGAGTTTAAAAAATAGCTTGCATCTATTTTTCAACAATGACCAATCACCTTCAAAATGTCCACCAGGTTCATTCGATTTGTTGGTGTCCGTTTGTTAACAAGAACACTAGAGCGAATGTGAGCGAACGATCTGGATTTCTTATGCTTTTTTTTTATTTTTTTTGGTATTGGCGTTAGCATTTGCCATTTGTCAAGTTGAAATTTGCATCAAGTTATCTGATTTAACAAAATTGGGCTTAAATTATTTAAAATTTGTTATTAGTCGTCGAAAAAAGTCATGTCAGCGTCTTTGGTAAAGCACCTTTACCTATATGAGTTCGGATTAATTTGTACACTAATTTCTTCATGACTATTGTAGTTGTGCATTTTAACTGAACAAAATTTCACAAAGATTGACTAATTTAACTCAACATAAACGATAATAAATAAACAATTTGCCTAATTTGACATTCTATTTAGTTTGACAGTGTGACACAGACAAAGGCAATCTAAACAAAATAAAGCATTAATTAAACTAAATCTGTATATAAAATATTTTTTTTAAAACAATTGCTACGTTCTGTATACAAGATACAGAAACCAAAACAGGGGTTATTAAATTCTTTTCGTTACTATTTGTCTTTTGAATTTTCAAGCAAAGACTGCTAAACGGATTATTGTTGTATTAGTCAATAATTGCAAAAAGAACTACAACCATCTTTTCTTTCGATGTCGTACAATATTATACTAACATCCTGACTGACAGAAAAAAGACACAAAGACTGTGTCCGAGATTCGATTCCTTTTCCTATCAATTATTTCTCATCATCACTATCATCTTAGCGTTAATCCAATTGTTCCCATGTCTAAACATGGGAACTGAACGCCCGATTTCTTACTTTTTAAAATTGGCGTGGTCTTCGACATCCCCACTAATGAGTCTCATGACATAAATGAATATATTTGGCAGCACATAAGAAGAACCTATGCTAGGTTTAATGAATCAATCAGTATAGACAAGACAACTGGTGGAAAAATGCTGCGCAATAAGTTGCCCGGTTTAAGATCCGCCGCCTTTCCTATTTCTAATGCTATGATGGCCGTGTCTTGGACTGTTACTTAAGCTAATACACTTACATATTAGCAATCTTGCACATTAGACTCAACGCCACATGACAAGCAATCCACGTGTAACATCAATGATATCTATACGTCGGAGTTGTCCCTTACCATCAGGGGAGTAGAGTTTTTCACTCTGACCCCATAAAAAAACACTTTCAGGGCTACATAGGGTTAAGTTACGTACCGGAGGTGTTTTGTGGAAAACTGCAAGTGGGTACAGGCCAGGAGAGTGGCTGGAGTCGATGGACAGTAACGTGTAATTGCCTTCAGCATCTCCATTGTCGTCCATGTGAATCCAGTACCTATGAATATAAATACTTTAGTGGAATTTACTTAAATGGAATTATTGTATCTTCAAGTCCGAATCCCCAAAAAATCAGGCAGAGGTATAACAAGTCTCATAATTTAAAAAATATTACCACCTTGACACTTGAACTGACTTGTTTTTTTATTAGAATTTGAAAAACATATTCTTGATGTTGCTCTACCTGAGAATTGATCCCGTGACCTCTTGTCTTTTTTTTTTTAAACTGTTGCAAATTATCTTGTCCTTAGTCCTGGATACCTTGACATATTGTCTATTATCCCAATACTACCGCAGTGAGGCTCTTCACCATACTGTACTAAAACTATCGTCATTTGACTTTCTTTATACAGTGAAAATTTGGAATAGCCTGTAATTTTAAGGATCTATGTCATGGGGATTTTGTAAGAGGTATCTTGATATACTTTTCAGAAACGGGCAAAACTCTTTTTTCTTTCTTTCTTTGTTATTTTTATCTCATCCAGCATTTTGACTATCTGTACTGTGTACTGTTAGCTTCACTAAAGCTACATTTGAGTGGGTGTTTAAGACGTATACATTATTGTTTTTAAACGTGTTACTAAAGACGGCCTTTCCAATAATTTATTTTGAGCAGAGATAATAGCTGTGGTCACTGAAACGAACTATTTATGAGTGAATATTAAAACTTTTTTTTCTTTGACATGTTGGCAAACAAAATGAAACTACACATTCGAACACGAGGAGTACTTGATAAGGAAAGTGGCTGTGATTTACGAATGAATGAACATATCTATGGCAAAAGTTCTCTTAGAAAGTTGAGCTGAATTACCTACTTAAGAAAAAATATTTCGAAGACCTCATCCGCAATCTACGCCGTACCGTAGATAAGTTTGGGTTTGCTTTCAAAGACTGCGTGTCTGTCGTTGAAAGTTTCCTATAGCATTTGCACTACCCGTATAACATTTTAAAAGAGTAGGTAAGTTTTGTTTGTTGAATATATTTAACTGAGGCGATTAAAACGTAGATTTTGTATGATAGATAGATCACTGTAGAATAAAATGAGATTCTCAAATTTCAATTTTTTATCATTTAACAACATTCATATTAAATTTCTTTAAAACTTCTTCAGTACATTCAGCATGATTAAAAAATGAACTAACAGAACGACATTAAGTCAGTTTGATATGCAGATAGACAAGTTTTTTAAAAAAATCGCCTCTGTGGTCTAGCGGTTCAGTTGTTGGACTTGACTGCATGATCCAATTTTCTAATAAAAAAAAATGTTGCTCGGGACAAGATATGTGCCCGGTTGGCGATAGGCTTGCAGGTGGCAATCACATTGTGGGACTTAGTATCTTCGGCTAGTCGTGGGTACCCTGGTTGTGCCTCTGCCTACCTCTTCGGGGATATTGGCGTGAAGATACTTTTTTTTTTCTTTTGATTTATAGCTTTAGAAAGGCTTAACCGATTTGACTGAAAATGGATTAGGATGTAGCTAAGAACTTGAAAACGGACATAGGACATTTTTTATCAGGTTCGAATCAACTAGCAAAAAAAAAAACATTTCATTTTTCCATACGAACTGAACAGGTGGAACGACGTTCGCCGGAACATCTAGTTTTTAATAAGAAGTATTCTAAATTTTGTTTCTTGCAAAAAGTACAACAAATTTCGCTATCACGTAACGTGTTAAAGCTATTCCGATACTATAAAACAAATGTTTGTTTACAGTACACGCACAAGATATTCGGGTGATTCGCAATAACATTATGTTTTAGTTAATGTTAACTATTTCTCTTTAAACTAGTATCTTCACGCCCATATCCCCGAAGAGGTAGGCAGAGGTACAACCAAGGCACCCACGACTAGCCGAAGATACTAAGTCCCACAATGTGATAGGTGGCTCTTTAAACTATTTTATAAGTTTTATTATTTTTGTTTTTTTTTATAAAACATGTCTTGAACAATTTATACAAATTGATCTAACCCCAAAGGAAGCCAATTATATGCATTATTTTGTTATTATACTTAATTTAATTATTTTATTTAAAAGCGCAGGTTATACAACGATACAATACATAGCAATACTTAAATAGATACTGTAACAAATTTAATCAACACCTAGAACCGGAAATACAGACTTGTAAATGTACATCGCACAAATATCTGCCCCTGTCGGGAACCGAACCCGAACCTCGCGATTGGTTGTTGATGCTAGCGACCAATGAGGCTGTCATTTGGTCTATTTTCTTTAGAATCAATATTCTATTGAAGCAAATATTATATTCGTATAAATAACGCTATAAATAAGGTTATTTACAATGTAATGCTATAAATCACTATCGGTGTCTTCTCGAGAATTCATTTACGTGAAAAGGGTTGCAGAAGGGTTGGAGATGTTTGAACGGCTAATCTATAGTTAACACAGAATTTAATTTCACAACAAATCTCTTATGAATTGGATCTGAGTTAGTTGAAATATTCAAAGATGGGGACAGAAATAACAGAAAATAATATTAAGAATATTCCGCTTTGAGACAAAAAATTATACGCCTCCGTGGATAACGTGGCAGTATGTTATTTGTTAATAATACAATTTTAAACAGTGTTTAGTTAAACACGGGTTCAACGAGTGTTTAATTTTTAATTAAGACTATACGTCTTATTAATAAATACGGACAAACGTAGGAGTTAAGTTGATATTATAGTCTGTATCACATTGTTGAATCCCAGGTTGAATCTTTGCATACTTTATGCTTATTAATAAGGCGGATTATGTTTAAAGTTCGCTACAACATAGTTAGTAATTTCTTCCGAATGAAAAGTGTTTTCATTATTCTTTTCTTTTGACGCAGGAATGTAATAACCCCAACGCAAATTAGTAGCACGATTAAGATTGCTAAATTTAGACTGGTGATAGAGTCTTAAAAGTAGTCGTCCTAAATGATACCACCGCTATAAAATCTACCGCTATAATGTCAATGCTTGCCATTGTCGTAACGCGGTGCAGAGGTCCCCGTGTTGGTTCTGGTCCTGTGAATAAAATAGACCAATTGTCTCTCTGGCTGGCATCTTGATTAGCTTAGAATAGGTCACTTTTCATTTATTATCAAAGTAGTGCACCAACTTGTCCTGGGTCCAGCGTCTCCCCTATACCTGACACCATAAAGACAGGTGCCCGGTAAACTTGCACACTAGGCTGACACCCCAGCTACAGAAGAGAGACATACCTGTAACATCTACAGTTTCTGTAGACCACGGTTGTTTCTTACCATTGTCCTTTTTAGTTTTCTTAATACCAAATGAACATTTATTTATCTCTGTTAACACATAAAAAAAAATATTTTATGATATTGGAAGGCAAACAAGCAGACGGATTTCCTGATGGTAAGAAATTCACGCCGCCTAGAGACACCAAAGGTGGTAATGGTGCGTTGCCAACCTGAGGCTGGGATGTTAGGCCTTGAGCAAAAGTAAGTTTACCGGCTACCTTACCCTCCAAGCCAGAACACGTCATGATGTTATGGCGGCAGGAATTGATAAAGAGGTGGAGGATGGTGGAGGTGGTACCAATCCGGGTGAGTCGCTGCGAAACTCGACCACCTAGTCAGATGTCATGGTGTTAGTGACATTAAACCAATGCTCGTCTTTTACGAGCTGCCTAGCAGGAAGGCAGATTGGTCTATTCTGCAAAGGAGCCCGGACCAATACGAGGAAAAATCTAGATTATAATCTTGGATAGCCTAAACATTTCAGTCTTTTCGATCTATTAGGTACAAATTTATAGTAATTATATATTTCACCTAAAAGAACAGATTCAGAGATATATTCAAAATTTGATCTCAGTGACAACAGAAAGAGAGAGAAAGGGATTGAAAGAAAGTTTTGGTATATAAATACGCAATGGCGTGCTTCATTGGTTCAGTCATGTGGCAATTAGGACATATGATAGCTTGACAAAACAGATATACAAAGTGGTTGTGGATGGGTACCTACTCGGGAAGATCAAGGTTTAAATCTTAAGATCAAATTGTTTAGGTGTTATCCGAGAGCCGTGTGACGAAATTCCAAACCGGCCTTTTTATATGAAAAAGGAATGAATGTGGAGAAAGCCAGACAGGTCCGCCAGGATTGTGGCACTTGGCACTCGATATTCTCTGCAATACTCTGCTAGGAACTTATGCGAAGACATGTGTGTATGTATGTTAATGGTTTGCATTACCGACTGGGGTTTTACTGTCGCTATAATGTCAGTGTTCGCGATTGTTGTGACTTAGGAGTTTACATAAATTTTGTAATAAAAAGTTGCAAAAAATAATTAAAAACGTATTTATGTATTACTACAATATAACTAGTTAAGAAGGATTTTATTTATAAACTGGTGGCGATGAAGAAGAGTAGGAAGAGGGTTAAGATGTATCACTTAAGTTTGAGCTCGTTCTTTTACAGCCGCACTCGGAGACGTCATCATCTTTCAATCAGATATTAAGTCAACATGTTCTACACAAAACTATGATGTAATAATAGATTAAATATTGATTTACGTCTCTCAGTGCGGTTATTATACATAGGAAATTATGTTACACACTACATTATTACTAAATAATATAGTATTATTTTCACATAAGAATTTAATGGGGGAGTGACCAGTAGTAAATTAGAGGCGGCTATTTTTCCAAGCGTTGACTAAAACGGCCATAAATACTTCTAAGTACTAAGTGCCTTACGATTATAACTGATTTATATGTACAAGGGATAATGTCCTTTATCAGCTAACGTTTGGCGTGGTGCCATTCATTGGGTCATTGTTACATACATACCTACTTCCCGTGGTGATTAACATCGGTGATGATATAAAAGATAAGTTTGCTTTTAGGCCCCGTCTGTTGGTTATAACTAAAATTTTCGATTACTAATACAGGATCTCTTTGATAAATGAGGTTTTAGGGTTCAGAAAACAGGACCCTTATGGGTTTGATATTTCCATCTGTCCGTCGGTCTGTATGCATTGCTACTGTGCTGTCAAACTATAATGACTACACAGTTGAAACTTGGTAGATTGTGAACCGCTTTGCAATTTCTATGTAAAGCCAAAATATAATAATTAAGGAGGGGCGCTCACCATATATTAAACTAAAAAAAAAAAATCAAAATAATTATGTAGGATATCTTTATACAAGTGCGTATTTAATTTATCCTCGCTGTAACTTCTTGATCTCTTCCAGTGAAACCGTTATAATAACGGGATAAAAAGTAACTTAAGTCTTTTTTCAAGGTCTGTTATCTATAAATATAATGAATTGTATAATAGAAATAAAACTAACACTGTGCAATATGTCTTAAAACAATTATTGCTTCGTATTGTTTACAGAACATTGGTGTAGCGGTTCGACGTCGGGCTTAACTTCTTGAGGTACCGGGTTCGATCCTCGGGCGAGGCAACAATAAAAAGAATGAATGTTTTTTAATTTTCTAATAAAAATAACGTTGTCCGGGATTGGATATGTGCCCGGTTGCCGATAGACTTGCCACCTATCACATCCTGGGACTTAGTGTCTTCGGCTAGTCGTGGGTCATGTGGGTTGTGCCTCTGCCTATCTCTTCGGGGATATTTGCGTAAATATACTTTTGTTTACAGAACTTAAAACGAGGGCTATAACATTCTTTGTCTGTCTATATAAGCTATCAGCTTCTTGCCTACCAAATTTGTCTATCAAATATACATAAAATGTCAAATAAAATTCGTCGAGAATTTTGAGAGGTGGCAACAAATACAACTACACTAGACTTTCATCCCTACTAGGTAATTTTATAAACGCGAAAGTGTGTCAGTTATGATACATTATTTGTGTATGGAGAAAGTTGGAAGACTGAGGAGTGAAATGAAATGAAATGAAATATATGTAAACATATTTCATAAGGTACCTTCTAGACCTACCTTCGAGAATTCTTTTTTTGAAAGATAGCAAATGGTTCCGAAATAGTCCCACATAAGTTTTTAGTCATTTTTGAGTTACACTTAATATTGCATAAATTTTTCGCTTACCTTGACGATGTCATCTTTAATGATCAACCAACCACTAGTAGAATCATGATAAAACTAATATGGGACCACTTCAGCGTCATAACGTATCTTTCTAAAAAAGAACCATCAAAATCAGTTGGCTATTGGCGGAGAAATTGTATAACAAACATACAAAAAAAATACAAAAACATACAGTCGATTCGCACACCTCCTCCTTTTTTGGAGTCGGTTTTTCCATGTGAAAAGTAGGTATTTCCATGTGAACGAAGTCGTTAGCAACAAAGACAGTAAAACGTACACAGATGCGTATTGTATTTCAATAACGTTCATAGAATAAACATAGCCCAAAATTAACGAGTAGTGTAAACGGTGAACAGTTTAGTCGCTCAGCTGTGGACGACGTCAGCATACTAACTAGATACACATTACAATTTAAACGTCATATAATTGTGTATATTTTATGTATCTACTATACCTAATAATATAATTGTGTATATTGACCGCCTCGTTGGTCGATTGGCTAGCGTACACGCCTAACTACACTGACCAACTGCGAGGCTTGGGTTCGATTCCCGATGGGGGCAGGCATTTGTGTGATGAACATTTAGATGTCTGCATTTCCGGGACTGGGTGTTTATTAAATTTATTCTAGTATCTATTTAAGTATTTCTATGTATTAGTATCGTTGACTAACACCCATAACACAATCATATAATTTGGTTACTTTGGGTTTAGATTCAATTTGTGTAACTTGTCCAGGAATATTTATTATTTATTTATTATTATTATTTCTATATTTTTTTATGTAACTAGCTGTTACCCGCGACTTAGCAAAGAATAGTTAAGATTTCCATACATTCTTTTATGTCCTATAACAGTCCTTTGGGGATAGATTTAAAAAAATATAGAACTATGGTTGAACTCGGTGTATATGCATATCTAATTTAATTAATACCTGTCTTGTGGTTTAGCCGTGAAAGGATTACAGAAAGACAAACTTTCGCATATATATGTATACTAGCTGTTTGTTATTATAGTTACGATTTTCATACTAACTTTAATACACTTTTGGGGGTTGACTTTTTAAAAAAACCCTTGTTTGAACTCAAATCTTTAGTTAGAACTAAGTTATATAAACTGACAGACATACTAATGCAAAAGTAGGGATATAGTAAATTTTTATAGTCAACAAAAGGGTCACTCGATGCAAAGGCCAGTTGTTGACCTTTTTGATTGTGTGATTAAATCTAGCTAAATAATTATTAAAACGGAGCAGAATTTATTTAATATTAATAAATATAAATAAATTTAATTAATACCTATTTAACACATCCGACTTAGTTGGACTGCCTCATTGGTCTATTACGTATACACGCCTGATACCACTGACTGCCTCGAGACTCAGGTTTGATTCCCGACAGACGTAGACATTTGTGTGATGAACATCTAGATGTCTTAATTACTGGGTGTGGGTGTGTTTATTAAATTTGATCATATATTTATTTGAGTATTTCGATGTATTATTATCATTAACTAACACCCGTAACACAAGAATTTAATTTGCTTATTTAGAAGTATTGAGTTATTTGTAATATATTTTAGTAATTTTGAAGTAACATTACAAAGCAACATATTTTGGAACAAAATATAAACACAACAAATTTAATAAAATGGCTAAGTGCGAGTAGAACTCGCTCTTGAAGGGTTCCGTAGTACCAAGCATAGATTAGGGATATAAATTGAGAATAGCAGTAATGTCTGCTAAGAACATCATAATATATCACTGTAATCATTTTTTCACGCACATGAAATAACATCGTTTTTCATTAATATTTTTATTGTAGTATTCACTACATTAAAAAAATAATCTTGAAATGTTAATCTTGATGTTTTGTGAAGAAGTTTCCTGGAGAGTTTCCTATGGCAAAGGATGTATGTAAATTCAATCGTCGCCAATGTAATAAATTATATTTACCAGCGTCTAGATCCGCATTCTTTAATAAAAAGTTGTAGCCAAATGTTAGTTAAGATATATAACAAGTTGCCAGATAAGTTAAAAACACTCCCAATTAATAAATTTAAAAAAACGCTTTATGAGTACTTGAATGACAAATGTTTCTACTCAGTAAAAGATTATTTTAAAGACAAGATGTAGATCAGATTATCACGTTTTTATTATTATTACAATTCTTATTATTTCTTTTTGACATTTTTTATTAATATTACTATTATGACAACATGTAGAATAATTAACAATAATATGGAAACTAGTAATTATTTATTTTTTAATAATTTAAGTTATAATGATGATGTTCTGTGTAATTTGACATGTGTTGTTAATTTGTTAATTTTAAATTAAACTCCTATTATAGGTCTATGATTGATTCTGAAGAAAAGTAATATTTTTTGTACGCCAGTAAATTGGCAAAATAGGAATAAGCGCATGTATTTTTTGTAACATCATATGTCACCCTATTTTCATAAAATAAATAAGTTTGAAGTTTGAAGTTTGAAGTTTTTGAAAACTGCTAACTATAATAAGGTCTAACAAATTTTCATTGAAATTATTTTTTTTCGTTTTTTAGAGAGTGAAATATTTTAGAAGATAAAGGGGCGATTGACTTAGAGAACAAATGGTTTAGAAACCGAGAGATCATTTCTGAAGACCTATCTATAGCATGTATGATGGAAAAAAATTGGTTCCAATTCCATGTAACATAGGGAACTCTTGGTTTATTTTATCATTTTCGGTATAAAAATCGCAAAGCAGTTCGCAGAATACATCTATCTGCCCTGGTTAAACTGTGTAAGACTATGGTTTGTAAATAAATTACCTGTGGCGAAATACCTTTTAATTACTAATATTGATAATCGATTATGCGTTAGTTATTCCATTATACCGTTCTATTTACATAATCTAATTATTAATATTCAAAATGGAATGGTTCTGTCATACGTTAGTATTAGCAGAGATTAGTAAATATATATTGTCTTTGGTATTAGTGACACGAAGTTGAATGAGACGTGTTTTTTATTTGATTTGTTCTGGCCATTGGTCGAATCGACAAGGGTTCCGTTTTGCCATTCGTCTACCCAACCCTAAACAGATACGATTTAAACTTAAAGGAATAGGAAAACGAAGACTTACCATCAATTGGACTACAAAACGCAAACCCATGTTGCTTTAATCCTGTGTTACCCTTGACTGTAGTAAAACCGTAGGATTTGGGGACGATTTACGGTTATATACAATGTATATAAAGGGATTTGAGAGGATAATGTAACGGACATTTGTTGACAAAGAGAAACAGTTTCCTTTTTTCAAATAGCACTTCATCACTTACTTTAATTTAAATAGAATTTTAATAAATAAATAAATAACCCTGGACAAGTTACACAAAGAATCTAAACCCAAAGGAAGCAAATTATTTGTTAGCGTTATGGGTGTTAGTCAACGACATTAATCATAATATTAAAACGTGAAGCAAAAACTTTGGACCCCTTTTTACGAAAACTGAGTGGAAAGATATAAATGAAGATGGCGTTATTATCTTAAAATTTATCATGTTCGAATATCGATCACTGGACGACCACTAGTATATAGAAATACTTGAATAAAAAAAGCACCTTCACGCCCATATCCCCAAAGAGGTAGGCAAAGGCACAACTAGTGCACCCACGACTAGCCGAAGACACTAAGTCCTACACTGTGATAGGTGGCACCGAGCACATTTCCAATCCCGAGCAAGAAATTTTTTTATTAGAAAATAGGAAAAACCCAATTTTCCTTTTGTTGTCTGACCCGGCATTCGAACCCGGGACCTCATGCAGTCAAGTCCAACAACTGAACCGCTAGACCATAGAGGCGATTAAATAGGTACTAGAATAAATTTGATAAATGTTTATTACCTGCCGGGAATCGAACTAAGCCTGGCGGTTATTCGTTGGGGTTAGGCGATGAAGCGGTCAATCACCATAATCAGTGAACAATGCTTATTTATATAACAATTTCTAAATTCAAGGGTATGACAGATGGCTAATTTACGCAAGAGATTTCACAACGTAGCCTCAGGTTGGCAACGCACCATAACCATGGCACGGTAATTATATACGCAATGCGTATTTTGACTACCAGTTATACATGTAGCTTGCTTGGCTTTTAGTTTGAGATGTCTCAATCTTGTGAGAAAGTTTAGTTTTTTTCCCACAGAACCAACCAACATTAACTAGAACACAGCAATGGCGGACACTGACGTTATAATTCGGGCGAGGCGTCATGTACACATTTAAACCTTTGTTTAGACCTTTAGCTGTTACCAGCGTGGTAATTAATATATTTACTGATTATAGAGCCCATTAATAAGGTATTAAGGAATGTTATGTATACCTTCATACAAACTTTCAACCCCTATTTCACACCCTTAAGGGTAGAATATCCAGAAACGCTTAAATACATATCTACTTATTTTTAATACGTAGCCCAAAAATAAAGTTTAATGTGTCTAACTTAAAAAATGACGGTCTTCCATACAAACTTTCAACACCTATTTCACCCCCTGAGAGTTAGAGTTTCCGAAATTCCGTCCTAAGTGGGTGTCGGCTCTGTAACTCGAACAGAATTTTCCTTGTGAAGTTAAATCAGTTAGTCAGTCAGGACATATTATTTAATAAGTTTAGATAATCTATCTATACTTATGAAATAATATCATTATACAGTCTATATTACTAATTAGACTAGTCACTAGAGTGTAGGTTATTGAAATACTATAAGGTATATTTACCCCATTACGCTTCTGTAGGTGGTGTTCCGCATTCGCAAAGCAATAGCTCGTCCGTCGCGAGGGTCTTCACCGATCCGAAGTGCTGCCACTAACGCCCTCGCGTACACCCATACAGCATCATGAAGCCAGGCAGCTTCCACTGGTATCTAAATAGGAAAACCAATTTTTACTACTATTTTTTTGTAATAAATAATAAAGTGATATGCAATAGCTTACCCGAATTGCTACCACCGTCTTACTTATTCTTGTCGCCATAACATCTGTGCTCGTCGTTGACGTGTGCCAAGCTGGAGCTAGACGAGCTAGACTTGCACAAATGGTCTTAGGTCTTGGCCATGAAACGGTGACGTACTAGTAACTTCTATGTTGTCTATAGACTGCGGCTATTTCTTATAATCAGGATTGCTGTCTATCCGCTACTTCACTATATAGTATAAAACAAAGTCGCTTTTTCTGTCCCTATGTCCCTTTGTTTACTTAAATCTTTAAAATGACGCAACGGATTTTGATGCGGTATTTTTAATAGATAAAGTGATTGGAGAGGAAGGTTTATATGTATATTTTACACCCGGGTGAAGCCGGGGTGGGCCGCTAGTACTTGTATAAAAAGTCATATTCAATACACTTACGGGCCTGATGTACAAGGCAATATGGAATAGCATTTTTAACTTCTTAATAACTTCTTATCGTTTTAGAAATATTTGTAAAAATCAAATTACCTTTTTTTTTACTTTTTTTTAAGTTCTAAAAACTGTTTCAACACATTTTTTCCATTCATAATTGTGGATCGAATGAGCAAACTCAAGTATTTTTACGACCGATTATTTTTCACAATTATACAACTTGTTGATAAGAGTCGTCTGTTTTCAGACGTTGTTTTGTCATTTGTAGCCTACGGAGTTTGCCGATTTAATCAAAATATGTACCACCATAAGAGGGTTTCTAGTAGTTTATCTACTATGTTACTGACATTCCTATAGCACAGAGTAAATGTAGTGCCAACGTAGTGAAGGTAGTTACGTATGAGAGGTTTTCACTGCGATTTTTGTGCAGTTGCTACACAATGCACATATCCATCTCCGTGACATGCATCATTGAAATCATTGGTGATAAATGTCCTTTAATAAATGGAATCACAATTTACGCGTGCCCTGTGACACGTTTACGTGACAGATTGAGAGTGAGTTTCGAAAACATGTTGATTTTGATTGCTTTTATTAATGATTGTCACTCAGCAATGATATTAAAAGCACTTGGTGGTAATTTAAAATCGTTGCACCCTTATTCTTAAAAATCATGTCATATATGAGAGTGAACGATAAATCTGTATTCATAATTTATAACCGAATTCGAAAAAAGTAAGTAAAGATCTTCACGCACATATCCCCGAAGAGGCAGACAGAGGCACAACCAGGGCACCCACGACTAGCGGAAGATACTAAGTCCCACAACGTGATAGGTGGCAAGCCTATCGCCAACCGGGCACATATCCTATCCCGAGCAACATTTTTTTTATTAGAAAATTGGAAAAACCCAGTTTTCTTTTTGTTGCCCGACCCGGGATTCGAACCCGGGACCTCATGCAGTCGAGTCCAACAACTGAACCGCTAGACCACAGAGGCGATGAAATAGGTACTAGTATAAATTTGATAAAAGTAGGAGATTATATTATTGACTCATTTATTGTTTTATGTATGTTAATCTTTTTCTCAATCAATTCTGTACCGATTTCAAATTTTTCCCTTTTTAAGGGAAGAGCGCACTTTGAGGTGGTCCTCATTACTATCAAATCTGGATAATGCAACCTCGGGGAAATCGAGGAAAATAATTGAATTTGGTGTGCCCAGATGAATTACTTACGAAAATCGAAGTCGGTTTTTTGCAGTTTTACTATGCTTGAATTTTTAATATGTTTTTGAGAATTAAAGAAATCGCGTTGAAAAATGTTATTTTATTTAAATTTCGATATTTTAATGAATTTATGTCTTGTGTAAATGTTACTACGATAAAAGTAATATTTATTATGCCCAGTCTCATGAAAATTGTGTCAACGGAAATTGTTACTGACAGATTGAGATCCGCATTTATTTCACAAATAAATGTAGACTCTAATATTTACCTTAGAACTGCTGTAGTTTCTTTGTATTTCTTACTTATATGAAGAAGTAATCCACTATCTTCAAAAAATGAGGTAGGTAAGTAGTTCTCAATCCGACTGTTTTTTATATTTTTGCCAATCCAGAATTTGCTACTATATGAGTCATTTATGATGCTTCTTACATACATATCATCACGCCAAGTCCCTTACGGGGTAGGCAGAGAGTATCGAGTGCCAGACCTCACGCAGGCCCTTTCGCATTTTAACACCAACATTTTCTTTCGATCCCACTCTTTCTCAGATCTCACTGTTACGAATGCGGTCAGCGAGCGTCACACTACAGATTTTCCGTAGTGCTCTAATTTCGACCGCATTTATCCTACTTTCATGCTCTTTCTGACATACCCAACTCTCGCTTTCATACAATAACGTTGGGATAAGCACAGAATTATGCAGAGCGAGTCTAGCTTTTTGACTCAAAACCTCGCTTTGGAATAGCTTACCCAACGCTCCATTCACACTTTTCCCTGCACTCACTCTCCTCTCTACATCCGCTGTGTACCTTCCATCACTGCTAAAAGCACAACCAAGATATACAATTTTATTCACTTGTTCCAGCACTACATCATCAACCAAAACTCTTCCATCCGTTCTGGTTCCGTCTTTTTCAAACACCATTATTTTGGTTTTCATCGCATTCAAATGTAAGCACCTTTCTTTACAATCTCCTTCCATAACTGTTACCAGTGTTTGCAGCTCAGATGGTGTAGAGCCCAAAAGTACAGCATCATCTGCAAAAGCAGGCAGTTCACCACTTGGTCACCCATACGCATTCCCACATTCAATGATCTTAACCTTTGAAGACATTTGTCCAAATATAAGATAAACAAGCGCGCTGACAACACACAACCCTGCTTGACGCCAATATTAACATCAAACCAAGGCGATATATTGCCATCCACCCGCACGCATGCTTTACAATCTAAATACATCGACTGCACCGCACGCAGCAGGGACCCGACTATAGCATAATCTGGCAAAATGTCCCAAAGTTCCTTACGTACAACCCTATCAAACGCTTTTTCGAGATCCACAAAACCGCAGAAAACCTTCTGACCAACAGCCAGATGCTTCTCTACAATGTTGCGGAGCGAAAACACTTGATCCGTACATCCTCTTCCGGGACCCGACTATCCCATAATCTAGCAAAATGTCCCTAAGTTCCTTCCGTAAAACCCTATCAAACGCTTTTTCGATGCTTATTTTTACTTAGAAGCTGCTGCTTTTCACGTCTTTCCATTTAAGTTTCATCAACAATGATGAGTGGTTTCTGACTTATAGTTTACTAATGAGAATTTAATTCGCTTCGTTTGGGTGTTTATGTTTTGAGAAAGAACAATTTGGTGATTAACTTTCTAACAAGTTTTGAAAGTAAACCATAATTCGGAACTTATCTTAAGTTCCGAATTATGGTTTAAATTCAAGCATAGTAAAACTGCAAAAAACCGACTTCGATTTTCGTAAGTAATTCATCTGGGCACACCAAATTCTATTATTTTCCTCGATTTCCCCGAGGTTGCATTATCCAGATTTGATGGTAATGAGGACTACCTCAAAGTGCGCTCTTCCCTTAAAAAGGGAAAAATTTGAAATCGGTACAGAATTGACTGAGAAAAAGATTAACATACATAAAACAATATAAGAGTCAATAATATAATCTTCTACTTTTATCAAATTTATTCTAGTACTTATTTAATCGCCTCTGTGGTCTAGCGGTCCGGGTGTTGGACTTGACTACATGAGGTCCCGGGTTCGAATCCCGGGTCGGCCAACAAAAAGAAAAAATGTTGGTCGGGATTGGAAATGTGCCCGGTTGGCGATAGGCTTGCCACCTATCACATTGTGGGACTTAGTGTCTTCGGCTAGTCGTGGGTGCCTTGGTTGTACCTCTGCCTACCTCTTCGGGGATATGGGCGTGAAGATACTTTTTTTTTTAAGATATTATGAAATACCCGTCGCCTATAGACATATAATACCGAATTAATAAACATAGACTAAAGTACCAGAAGGCTTAAGTTCATTTTCGAGTCTGTATGGTCGTATAATGAAGACTATAATGTCAACCTAATCTTTCTAGTATACTTTAGTCTATGTTTATTGAGTAGACGGATAAGGTAGTAATGATGTATTGTCAAACTATTGTAAGGGGTCTTAATCCCTTTGTTAAGTTGACCTTAATTAGTAACATTAGAGTGGCGAGCACCAGCTCGATGTGGTTTTAACAACATTTTTGCGTCCAAGAGGACTGTAAAAAAAGTGCAATTTTTAATCCCTGAAGGAACTTTTTCCTTGAGAGGGGTGTAATAAAGTCAGACATGTCTATGCGTGTGTTTGTCTGTAACATCATAACTGTTTAACATAATTAACAATTTCGATGTGGTAATTAATCGAAATTATTCTTAGTTACATTACATATAGTTATAGGTTTGGTTAGAGTTTATTAAAATTTTGAAGAAAAGGATTTTACTGACTGAATTATTACCTAAGTACATATACTTACGTCAGTAAAGATTAATGTTTGTAGTAATCATCAAAATGTTTTCTTATCATGTACCGGATAAGAGATAACTAGAGACAAGTGACCTAAATACATAATGGTTATTATTGCAATTGTATTTAGTATGTAGCAGATAGCAAACATTGTTAGTCTTCGTCGGTCGGGCTCTTTGAAGAATACGGGCAGGCAGTAAGTTTTAATAGCTTCTTATGTGATGTGATAAGGGACATTTTGTCGGATTATGGTATAGACCGGTCCCTGATGTGTACTGTGCAGTCTATGTATTTAGGTTGGAAAGCATGTGTACAGATGGACAGCAACATATCGCCTTGGTTTGATAACACTGGCGTTAAACAGGGCTGTATGTTGTCAGCGTGCTTGTTTATATTGTATTTGGACAAATGTCTTAAAATGTTAAAATTTATGAATGTGGGAATGCGTATGGGCGAGCAAGTGGTGAACTACCTGCTTTATGAAGACACTAAGTCCCACAATGTGATAGGTGGCAAGTCTATCGCCTACCGGGCACAAATCAAATCCCGAGCAACATTTTTTTTTATTAGAAAATTGTAAAAATCAAAGTATCTTCACGCCCATATCCCTGAAGTGGTAGGCAGGGGTACAACCAAGGCACCCACGACTAGCCGAAGACATGTGATAGGTGGCAAGCTTATCGCCAACCGGGCACATTTCCAATCCCGACCAACATTTTTTTTTAATTAGAAAATTGGAAAAATCCAATTTTCGTTTTGTTGGCCGACCCGGGATTCGAACCCGGAACTTCATGAAGTCATGTCCAATAACTGGTCTACTAGACCACAGAGGCGATCAAATAATGGTAAGTATTCGAAAGAGATGTAGCTAGAACCGATGTAAGAATTGAAGTTGATGATGTAGTGCCGGAACAAGTAAAGAAGTGCCAGACGAAAAATTGACAAAGCAGATTTACAATGCGAATCAGGATGGATGCAGGTACCCGTGGAGACCTAGGTTGACATTCGACGATCGAATCGTCAGGTTATTATTTACTCTTGGGTGTCAAGCGTCAATAGGTGTTGGTATGAAAAGGGTCATGAATGTGGAGAAAGCCAGAAAGGTCTCCAAGGATCTTAAGATTTGGCACTCGCTAATCTCTGCCTACCTAGCAAGGGACTTAGCGTGAAGATATGTATGTAGTAAAAAACGTTCTATGAAATATTTATTTGTCTAAAAAGTGTGAAAACTTAGTATAAACTTATTAGAATAAGTTTTTTTTTAATTTTTTTTATGTCATAGGAAGGCAAATAAGCAGACGGATTTCCTGATGGTAAGAAATTCACGCCGCCTAGAGACACCAGAGGTGGTAATGGTGCGTTGTCAAACTGAGACCGGATGTTAGGCCTCAAGCAAAAGTAAGTTTACCGGCTACCTTACCCTCCGAACCGGAACATGTCATGACGTTATGGGGTGTTTATCAGAACATGACAGTTTTAACGTTTTTGGCGTGCGAAGGTATAAAATAATGCAAATATCGAATACTTAATATGTGTATGATGTTGCAGTGGATATTATGTATGTGGGCATGTATAGCATTTATTTCTAATTGGCATTGGTTTAAGTAACACTCAATATTAATAGCCCAAATCTCATTTACGTGGCGCGTCCAAATATCGAAATTAACTAAAACTGCTTTTAAATTATAGTTTCTTCATCAATAAAAACGCTGAAATTTATATTTGTTTCATAACTTATTAAATAACAATGCTATTTTCAATTTTTGAACTTCCGAGATTGTAACACTGTGAAGTTATCATTAATTAAAAAATGTCCAAAGTATTTTTCTAATTTACCTGGCAACACTTGTCAGAACTTTAACGATACCCGGCTTACCTCCGCCGTAAACGATCCTTATGCGGCATCGTTTCAAATCAGTTCCCGGCAAGATAGCAAACAGCGCAGGTAAAACGTAACAAAAAATCATAAAAATAAACTGAAATTCAATACGTTCGCTGGACTTTGTAAGGTAAGAAGTATAATTATTATGTGTGAGATTTTGTGTTAGACCAAATCAATTATATAAAACTAATTGCTTTATCCAATTTTGTAGTGAGTTGTATGTTTCATAGGTAATAAATAAGATATTGTCCATTTATTATTTTACGCTTAAAATGCATATTACTTTAAAAACCTAATTGTGCTGGTGCTAATTTACTTGGATTACTCTGGCTCGTTTGAGCCGGATGAATTAGTCATGCACATACAAATTATAATTTATTTTCTCAAAGTAAAGCAAATACGTTAAAACTTCGTTATTAATGAACAAACAGTATCTAAACATACAAAATATAATATTTGGAACACGAATTCCTCGTAATTTGGTTTTTAAAACTTTTAGGCAGGTCAAAGTGTTATTTTTAAAATTTGTCATGATTACCTACTAGTAAGAAATGTACTAGATATCCAGTATATTATAATTTAGTTTGATCGTTATAAAATGCATGTTTATATTTCTTACATTAGGAATATAGAAACAAATTACTCTAAAAAAGGTTAACTTATAAGTATCACTAACAACTAGGTATGTAATAGTTACCGTCTATCTTTTCTTTGATGTGGGCGTTAGCATGACATTTACTGATTATATTATCATTTTAACAAACAAATTAAATATAGTTTTGTTTGTTTTAATGTTTTAAACTGGCGAATAAAAAGAAACAGACACGAGAAGAAAGACTTCTGAAAAAAGAATAGCTGAAAAGAAGAGGTATATGCTAATAAAAATCAACTTACGCTTATTAGAAGAGAAAAAAGAGAAGGATAAGCAAATATATCTTAAAATAAAAGCAGAGAAAAAGCAATCATCAATTAGTGAAATGTCACCAAGACAACAGAGAGATAAGCGGAAGAAATGGAGAAGAAATTTTAAAGCACATTATTTAAGAAAAAAACAGGAAAAATTAAATGCACAATTTGTCTCAAAAAAGGTTTTACCCGTGTAGCATACAAACCTAACTGACACTTCAAATGTTAGTCAACAGAATCCAAACGTAGTAGTAAATATAAATATAGAACCCCTAAAATAAAATACCTCTTCTACGACGGTAACCACACGAAAAAATCATAGACTGCTTTCTATTCCAAGCACCTCAAATGAACAAAAAAGTTTAAAAGTTAAAACAAAAAACACTAATTCTGAAACCTGCATTAGACGAATGCGATATCAAAATGAAAAAGAGATCAAAAAGCTTAAAAATAAAATATTTGATTTAAAGAGAAAAAATGACCGTTACCGTAAGCAGTTAAAACGTGTGTCTTTAAAACAAGAGATAATTTTAACAAAATCCATTACTCAACTTCAACCTAAAACCAAAAAAAAATATTTCATACATTAACTACCAAAGAAATAAATAAAAAATCAAACCTTGCTAAGAAAGAGGTAGAATTATTTTTTGAAGAAGATGATTATGTGCAGGAAAAAAGGATTTGTGACAAGAAATAAGTTACGTAAGCAAAAGAGATACCTAAATGATACTTAAATAAATCTACACAAAAAACATTTAAAAACTGGGCAATTTATTATAAGTTATGCGACTGTTTGCAGAATGAGACATTTTTGGGTACTTATTCCTGACAACAAGAGTAGAGAACCATGTTCTTGTAGGCTGCATGTAAACATTGACTTTTTCATTGAAGGGCTTCTTCAAAACAAAATATTAATGGTCAGCTCTCATAAGGGTGTATTATCTTCTTTATGCTGCGATGCTATGAATGTAGAATGCTTACATAGAATTTGCACAAAATGCGTAATGTATTATATACGTAGACTTAAGTGAGAACTATTATGTTGAATGTCACCAAGAGGTTCAATCTTACCATTTTGGAAGCAGTCGAAAAAAATTACACTGCATATTTCAGACATTTATGTTCTCGATAAAAATTCTAATCCAAAACATCAGTCTTTTTGTACTGTGTTTTACTAAATCTCTTCATTTTGTATCCGATTCACCCTCTAGTTACTGACTACAAATAAAAAAATATTTCATGTTATAGGAGCTTTACATAGATATTTGACAAGTGTTCAAACGATTACAAGGAATTTTAGTGAATCAGGGCATGGTAAAGGTGCTCCTGATGGTGTTAGAGCATTCAGCGGATCAAGCTGCGTCTCGTGGTTCAGATATAATAAATATGGATGATTTTTTGAATGTTATTTCTCAAAGCGTTAAGAATGTCGTAATTCGAACTGTATCAGATTATGACGTATATGAAAAGGATTTACTATTCCAGGGATGTATGAAAGTACACCAAATAGTATGGTCTCTCGAGACGAATTCAATGGCAGTTCGCAAATTAAGCTGCTTTGATAGTTCTTGTGTCTTACCCACTAAATGTTCCCATAATAAATAAACCTAGGATTTTATAATTTACCGTTGGAATATTATGATCAAAATATTACTGTTAATCATTTGATTGATTCAACTCAAGAGATTGAAATGCTAAAGCTATGGATATCGCAACCATTGAAGACTTCACAGAATTCGAATAAACCTATAATATTAATCTAATATTTTGATAAAACCAGCTGACTTAAGTAAGGAAAAAAGTAATGCGTTAAATTTAAATAAAAAAATAAACAAGGTTAATTTAGAAAATGAAAATTATATTGTTTTACCATCAACGTCTCTGAATTATAAAATAACAGCAACAGGATATCTAAGTGATTCGAATTCTAGTGAATATAATATTTTTTATTTTTTCTAAAATTATTTCGAATTCAATATTTTCATTTTTATGTTTCATTATTTGATGTTAAAATATCCACTGTCAAACAGAATCATTTACCTTCTTAGGTAATTTAACGTCTAACTTTTGTTGAAAAATAATGAATCATTGTTTTATGTTAATTGTTACAAGTACCTTACTTGTTTAAGAAGCCATTTTTTATTATTTGGTTAATGTGCCATATTTTATGATAAAGTTATTTACCAAAGAAACATACATTTTGTTTTATTATGTAGTTTATTACGTTGATTTTATGATTGTTAATTACTTTTTTGTTTATTGATAAATATCTGATCAGAATATTTGTCTCATTTATCAGTCAGAACTAATTTTTGTGGAGCTAAAATCTAATTAATCTGCACGCTATATAATTTTTCTGGCCTTCAAAATATTTAAACCACTATAACTTTTAAACCTTACAATAAATTTTAACGCCTTTCATAAATTTGAATTTAGTATATTTTAATTGACCTGAGGAGTCGGCAAAATCTTAAATATTGGGAAAATAAAAATGAGCCAGATAAATTATGTTAAATCGTCCTGATATTGAGAAACACCCTATGGCGGCAGGAATAGGTAAGGCGGTGGTACCAATCCTACACCCTTTCGTCTATCGCTGACAAATGCTCTAAATATTTGAACTACTGCGGATTCAAATCATGTATTAAATTTTTTATTTACCTTACTAATTTCGTCCGTAATTCTAATTATGTATAGGTATTTCCATAGCCATACAGTTCAGTGTATTATCAAAATGAGTATCTTCACGTCCATATCCCCGTATGGGTAGGCAGAGGCACAACCAGGGCACCCACAACTAGCCGAAGATACTAAGTCCCATAATGTGATAGGTGGCAAGCCTATCGCCAACCGGGCACATATCCTATCCCGAGCAACATTTTTTTTTAATTAGAAAATTGGAAGAACCCAATTTTCTTTTTGTTGCCCGACCCGGGATTCGAACCCGGGACCTCATGCAGTCAAGTCCAACAACTAAACCGCTAGACCACAGAGGCGATCAAAATGAATAGCTGTTTTTGATGAATTTTATAATGACTGACTGCTGATGGTTCTCTTAGATACTCGTATTTAAATTTTAAAACTTGTACCTTGATTGGAATAAAGAAAAAATCACTGTCACCGTGTCCAAGTACGAGCATCTTTATTTCTTTCAAAATTGTGTAATTAAGAGTTTTTGCTTGTGACTGACGTTAACAACCCTTAAGTGGAAAAGTTTATAACTACTCGTTCGAACCTTTTTATTGTCATGTTTTTGTCATAAGAATGTCGAGAATGCAGTTCTACGCCCGCACTTAGAAACGTCACTTGACATTCAATCTATCAATAAGTAATAAAGTTAAGTCACAATTTTGTATAAAAGTATCGACTTGACTGATTAAAAGAGAGTACGGTTATATGATCGACACCCTACCACTAACATCCTCGGTGGTTTGGCAAAATGTATTTATAAAATCCATCTGTTTGTTTACAGTTCTATGAAATAAAACAATCAAACTTACGATAAAAAATAAACACTAGTTAAACACATGTTTTAGTAAATAAATTGTCTTATAATTTATTAAGCGCAGTAAACCTGCAACAACCGATCCCTACTATTTTACCGCAATTTGATAATTAGTTTTTGGAAATGGTCCCACATAAATTTTATCAACATCCTTTTAGTAGTTTTGGAGTTAAACTAAATAATGCATAAATTTGTGCATATCTTGAAAACCTCACCGATAATGAGGTCGTCAAGTGAACAACTAGCCGAATATGATAAAATTAATATGAGACCACCTCGAAATCATAACCTATTTTCCAAAAAAAAATCATCAAAATCGGATGGCTATTAAAGGAGTAATCGCTTAAAAAACATACAAAATACAGTCAAAAACATACAGTCGAATTGAGAACCTCATTCTTTTTTTAGAGTCGGTTAAAAATGGATTCTCTATCAGTGACATGCTAATACTTCATCCATGTATACTTATTTTTGGTTGGATGTTAGTTTTAGACAGTGTTGTCAGTGTTTAGTTAAAAAGGTGTCTAAAATTTTTTCGTCATTGGTTCATTCAGATCGTTCTTGCTAGTTTGACATAAAGCAAAAGCCATACATCCAAACTTTCGCTTTTAGGGACCCCTCACACCAGCGTTTTTCGAGCGTCGTCGTCGTGCCAGCGTCCGCGCAACGTCCACCTGACGTC